>CM023455.1:74876458-75043958 GCA_013339765.2 Haemaphysalis longicornis | reverse complement strand
TACGCGGTGCTCTTCCCACAACGCTACAAATCCGGGACAGGAGCAAGTGCTACGAACGCGCCTTATGTCCTTGACTCATTCAAACTACGTCAAGAAGCTACTGATACAACGAAGGCACGCGAAGCTGAACGTCAACGGAAACGACGAACTGAAAACTTTAGAGGGGGATGCTGAATTTCCCGTTGGAAAGCTGTGGCGGGAAGCACCACGCGCCTTGCAGCTCAACCAGCCCCGTCCGCAGCGCCTCTGATGCTGATTGTGGCAGGATGCCCCTAGGGATTGGCCAACCAAAGAATTCATCACGAGATAGGTCCGCGTTCAACCACCGTCGTCATCTTCCGGTAGGGGAACCGCCGAAGAAGAAGAACGAGAAGACAAAGCTGCGAAGAGGAGGGCGTGTACATTGCTCTCTAGCCGGTGCACCAATGTCAACAACCTTCACCTCACCAAAGCTGACGGAGACTACCGATTCTACCACAGAGACAACATCGACAAGAACATGATGAACGAGTTTCGGCGCCTCGAGAACCACCGCCTAGTCACCGTAACACAACAGCACTTGCGTGCCTTTGCCACCGGTGTGGACCCGGACGCGGAATTCCCTCTGGCGCTAGTAAAAACCAGATCACTCAACATAACGGCAACACAATGGAACCACACGGAACCGCCACGATGCTTCGCATCCTCATCAGGGTTCCCCACGGGAAGATGGTGTAATTTTTTTCGTTAAAAAACCTCTTTTGTGGCTGTAATGCAGCTGAGTGAGATACTGAATCCTTATTCTTTCAAATTATACGAAGTTGTATTTTCTCTTCATGGCTCCTTTAAGTGCTGCACTCATTCCAGTTGTCGCTGCATCCGATTCCAGCAGCACGCGGATGGTCGCAGTCTCGTTGCCGGCGCCCTTGCTTACGGTCGGCTGTGAAGACATCGTTTCCGCAGGTGCCGAGTAACCATGGCTGCGGATTACAGCCGTTGAAGTTGCCTGGTTCCCAGTAGAAAATTACTTAATGATCCCAGTGACGTCATATTGTTAAAGTAGAATGCCTCACAACAAACCAGCCAAGTTCTATGCCATCGAAAATGCACCAAAAGAATGTGGTTAACCTACGATGGAAGAACTTACATAACAATAGGGCAACCAAAAACAAAATTTTTCGACGTGAAAGATGCGAGTACATTGGAAAAAGGAGGGGATGATGTTACCTTAACACGCAAATTTTGACATTGGATGAGGATTTCATAAAAACGTGCACACTGCTTCACACCGGTTCATGAAGCGGAGAAATTGCCCCACGTTACCAACATCTGTACTAAATTCAACGGACATGATATTATTTCTTTGGCAATAGTGCGAAAATGGCATCATTGTTGCTCTGCCTTCTAATTTTTGCATGTGGCTAGATTCTTCGCCTTGGAGCGGAAGCGCTGAAGGGGTTTACCTGAACAGAGCATTGCACTGAGCTGCTGGGAACCGATCCACATCGTGGCCCCAGACTCGCCTGGCCTCGGCTCCTGAAGGGAACACGCCAAGCCTCTTGGATCACGACTGCCCGCCCCACGTCCAGGTGAGCCATGGACGTAACTATCCCCAGCCAATGATCCGCCGAGACCTTCCGACTTGACTAGCTGCGACTCAACAAGCCGATGCCGATCCCCTGTTCTCCGGCGTGGCTCCAAGGGCTTTGGGACGTTGCCTCATTGCATCGGCCGGCATCGCTGTTCTGGGGCCGCTGCTCACCGAACTCGTCATCCGTTGTGGCAAGAACTTTTCGAGCCTTACTCTACTGTCTCTCATTCGCACTTTCACCCCACCCACCCACTGACTGCGGCCACGAAAGGGGGGGTTATGTCATGGGACATGGTGGAAAATGCCCCAGGGGGTCATGGCCCACCAGTCCACGACAACATTGATGATGACGATGACGAAACAGCGACTGGTGTGCAGCCTTCGTGTGCTCTCTCATCGCCGCTTGTACATAATATAAATAGATCATCCCTTATCTACCATGGTTCCTCTCACCTGGTGTCCTTCCGTGACGTAACATTTTGTTATTGGAAGCCCTTAAATAATATAGATCATCAGGCCAGGCACACACTGCGACTTAAAAAAGTGGTTAGAATTTTCACTTACAACGTGAATGTTGAAACTAGAGGGGCCCTTCTGTTCGCTGCTACCGATTATTCGCGTTCACTGGGTTTTATTTCACAGGAGCGCCGAGGAGAGTTTCAGTTTAAAATGGTTAAAAGTATGAGCATTTAGAGTGCGCTCAAAATAACAAATTGATAATTTTTAGCGTGCCAAGTATTAGATGGTCGGCTGCTTCGTTTGGCAACGTCCTCAGAATGCACAAGATTGTGTACTCAAGCGGCCCTGTGGCTGGGTAACACGTTTTAGGGTCCGTTTCTGTCACAGCAGCCACCATTTGATCGACCACTTCATGAACTTGGTCTCGCATTGCAAAAGAGTAGATTTTTCTCGCCGTCTTCATCCACATCTTCATCTCTTGCTCGCTGTAGTCAGCAATTACTTCTGGCGCCTGCTTATTCAACTCCTCTTGAGCAACGTGAATGGAGCCGACATTGTCGTTGATTGCAGTCCTAGAAGAGACAATAGAGGAATAGAAGTCTTAAAATCAGGTATGAAATTAGTTTCCAACATGTAATCGTCTGTGAACAATAATTTATTGATTATTCATGAATGAATATTTGACAGTGCGTGTACTTCTCCATATCTATCGGTAGCCTGAAGCTTCCACGGGATCGCCTTACTCCTACTTAAGAGGTCCGCAACGACGTGTTTTTCGCACGTCTTCCATACACCAGGGATGCCTTGCTTAGCGTTCTACCCGTATCAATGGTCATGATAGTTTGCTTCAGCAGCGGCCTTGACGGAATGTCGTGACCTTTGTTACCCACCAGAGTCAGAATTTTGTCACCCTTTAATGTCATTATTTTATCTTTTGCTGTAAGCACTGGTTGCAGGCTTCATTTTGCAACACCTACAAACAGGGGTGGGAGTGGCGAGACCCGTCGTGGAAAAGGACGCTGCCGAGCCGACTTTCGACTTGCAGTCTCTCTGCCAACGGGTCTGTGTTCCGAAGGCTCTACTATCGAAAACACCCATCTCTGCGCACTCCCTCTAATATATCTTTCTGCCATACTCTGTCTGACGTTCTGTTACAGAGCGACACGCATCGAGACGGATGGGCTAAAAAAATTTACCAACATGTCCCACTTATCGCTCATGCAAAAAAAAGCTATTGTTTCAGAGACCGAGTTTCACCGGTGCCATTAGTTTGTACTTATGATTCTCTGACATGAAAACTGAATGCGTCTATACATGGAATGTATATAAGTGGGGCTGTAAGTTTTACTCCCCTCAATGATAAAAAAATTGCGCTTTGCACAGTAACACTTTTTTGCCATGGACACTCTCTTTTGCCACTACACTAGCCAGAATACAGGATTGAGGTACTCAAGGCCCCAGCTTTCAGTAGTATACTTTTGTAGGAATAACATTTCTAGATTTCGGCGGTTACATAAAAAAATGATCGGCTTGAAGGTTTGCCACAACAAGCACAATTTGTGTTTCTTGAAGAGATATTGTTTTGGTACTGCGCGCTTGTTTATCGGAGAAAATTCCTAAGCAAACGCATCACACAGCACAAACATGAAACTTATTCCTGCTCTTTAGGGATCGGCAATAACGTACAATATGATAAAGGCAATGTATATCAAAGTTGAAGGATAAGTGGGCCCTATTGACTCACTACTTCTTTTGAGGTCCCGGAGGGGGGTGGGCAGTGCACCAGGCCTGGCACTCTCCCTGTCATTAAATACAAAGTGCCAGTAATTACGTTCTCGTTTCAAGGATTCCTTGCTTCGATTCCTTTTTTCGCGTTCCTGTTTCTTTTCTTTCGTGCTCTGGCTCTTTTTTCCGAGATGAACGGCTAGTACACTGTTAGTAAAATCTTGTTCCTGCCGTGATTTACGTGCTGAATGAGGAAAGGAACCACAATATTGCGTCCAACTCTCGTGAATGTAAAGGGACCATCACGATGTCAAAAATCACAACGCCGAATGCAGCGCAATCTCGTTGTGAACGCCGCAAAAATTGATTGCGTAACAGTGCGTCCGCGTGCTCTCTTGAGAACCATTGATCTCCACGCCGATCTTCAACCCCCATAATATACAATTTTGAAAAAAAAAAAAACATCCTAGTTTTGTTAGGTCCGTGTCTGCCTGTACGGGGCCATTACTTGCCAATACGTTTCATGAACTCCTCATTTCCTCCGAGAGACCAGTCAGCTTTAACTTTTCCCTCATTAAAGAGAAAAATACCTTGCATTACATCCAATGCGCCTAAAAATGGTTTGTGGAAATTTAACATGTGTTGACTTCAATTAAAGTCTGCGATGTTCAGTAAGGGTCACAGAGGGAAGTGATACTCTCGTGTAGACGGCAGCTTGGATGACTGCACCATTGGTCGCGGAGTGAGTGCGCAGACGTTTATCGTGAGAGACATGGGGCCACCCCTCAGGTGGACAGCAGAAAGATACATCGTTATTCGACACTAAATAGAGGAGCGCCCGGAGTACGGTGAGTTGATGGGAAAGCTGGTTTGGATGAATTTTGGAAAAGTTGAGGCACAAAGGTAAACATTTTCAACAGACCATACAGGGTTCTGTCCGGTCTCTTCTAATGAATGTTACCGTAGCGTCTCAGGCTCTCCCAACGATTGGAATAAGGATGTCCGTGAGTGTGTGAAGACGCATTTTTGCGGGTGCAACGGCCTATTTGGTAATATAGCGAACTTTTTGTTTTACCTTTTGCCGCAGCTTTAAAAAAAATCCCACCACATCACTTAATCCGGATACCACATTCAGCGAGATCTGTTGACGCACATTTGTGCGATTACACGGATTCTCTGAGGGTAATATTTGTTGCGAGATCTTTGGAGCTTTTAAAGAATTCTAGAGTATAGCTAGTTTCACGTATTCATATTCGGATACTGGACTAAGGAAGACAAACCTTCAGATTTTCAAGCAAGGTACTGTTGAGAATGACGATCCCACCGCTGGCACCACTGTTGGGAAAGACTATCCCAGGGCAGTCGCCAAGGTTGTGACTCGCCTTCCTGCTCGTCACCGAGGTTGGGAATCAGCCATCCCGACGCTGTCTCCGCTGTTGCGATGTTGCCTTGCTCCGTCCGCTATCGACGCGGCGCAGAGCAGAGCGACGAAGTCCTCGAGCCGACGAAGAGTTGAAGTAACATTTATATACAGTATTTACAGGGTAAGCAAACGTTACATAACTCGCACAAAGGCGACAGCACCCGTTTCACTCGGTGCTTCCGAAGAGACTGGTGCCGGAGAGAATGCCGCCGAGGAAAGCCGACGATGAGAGCCTCCGCGCTTCTTTTATAGCCCGGGAAGTTCGTTGTGGCCCCAAGAAGTTCGAATGCTCCAATCAGGGCCTCGCTGCCTGAAGTTTGAATTCCGACGATGGTAGCGAAGCGGTGAGTCAGCTGCGCCCGCCAATGGGGAAAGGGAGAGCGATGCGCCGCCCGTCTCCGTGACCTCGCCTCCGGGGCTAGCGACATGCCCTTGTTTGGGTCGTTCTCCGCAGAGAGATTCGGCCGCACCGCAGCGTTTCGAGATGCAGGAGTCGGCCGCGCCGCAGCGACAAAGGGAGAGGCGTGACTCAGCCTCGCTGTCGGCGCGTCGCCTCGTGCAACGCCTTTGGGCCAGGCGCTCTGGCACAACAGCACCCCCGCCGCCAGACAATGCGCCGTGAAGACGAGCTGCCTCCACGTGGCTCGGATGCTGGGCGCGCTCGTTCGCCAGGGTCATCCAGGTACACCTCCAGTGCCCCAGGAAAAGGGCGGCTCCACCAGGTCCCTCTCCTTGAACAGGTACCGCCTGCCAGGTCTGGATCACCGGTACCTCGCCGTGCTGCCAGGTGTGTCGACCAGTTTCGTCCGGCTCCTTCGGTCTGTCCTCAGCACCGGTTGCTCATCGTTCTGGAGCTTGCAAAGAACCGACCGACAACAGGCAACACCCAGCGCAAGCAAGCACCCTTTGTCCTCCGTCAGAACACCAGACTCTAAAGCGTGACAAACTCTCCTAGCTAGGTATCTATCCCCAAATTTTTGACCCTCTACACCAAGAGGCCCCATGCGGGACGTACAACTCTTAAAAGAAGAACTCACACTAAGTGTCAACGTAACACACGACATTAAATGATAACTAAGGTTGATTACTTGAAATCACGCAGTGCGGAAATAATCAAACTGAGGCAGCAAATGAGGGCAATAATTTTGCTCCCATCTACCTGCTAAGATAAAAGCTGCTCACGAAGAGGCGAAATGAAAGACACGGGGAGGATGAACGCAGCCTTACTTAGAACGGCACGGCTTAGTGCGTCTGCGTTAGCGTTCAACTTTCCTTTCTTGTAGCGAACGACAAGATTGTGCTGCTGGAGTATCATACTCCACCTTAGCAAAACGACCCGCTTTTAGAGGACATGTTATTTAGCCAGGTTAGCGGGCAATGATCAGTTTCCACAACAAACTGGGAACCGGCTACATAGCACGCCAGCTTCTGTACTGCCCCACACGACGCAGCCACATTCCTTTTCGGATGTGCTGTACGCCTCTTCCCTGCAAGTTAGCTTGCGGCTTAAGTACAAAATTGGTCGTTCCCGGCCATTCGCATCCTCTTGGCATAGTACAGCTCCCATGCCACGATCGCTCGCATCGCACTGAATCACGAACCTTTCGAAAAGTCGGGGACCGTTAGAACTGGCTCCTCGCTCAAGGCTCGTTTCAGCGCTTAAAACGCGTCCTCCTACTTTGTGCCCCATTCTACCCTCACTGGCTCAGTCGTTCTAAGAGCGTCAGTAACGGACTAGCCATTGTGGAGTAACCTCTCGCATACGCTTAGCCATATCCAGTCAAACCCGAAAAAGTCCTTATCTCAGACTTAGGCGTTGGTCGGCGATAGCTTACGACTGCGGCCACTTTACGACTGACGGTCTTCGTCGGCCGCGCTACCACAACCACCTGCCTTAGTTACGTCACTTTGGCGCAACCTATGTGACACTGACTGTTTGACTGATAGTAGGCCTGCTTCTTTGAGCCTGCTCAGCACGACTCGTAAGTGCTCTACTTGCTCCTTACCCAGCGCGTACTACGACAGGCCACAAAACACCCGATCCGTTAGTTTCGAGAAGCAATACTGCTAGTGTTTGAGTCTTACGCTGAACATGACGGGACGGACTGTCCGAACGGGGAAACGAAGAACGCAGCGTTACAACTAGCTCTTCCCCACAGGCTAGTTTCGTTACTTGAAACGCGTTCTCTTTCCCCGGTCATATACAAGCCTCGCAAAGCTGACGCCCGTAATCTCCCGCGGAGCTGACTTCAAGGCCACCACTGCGGCCGGCACGCATGCCTCGCAACCGCGTTTCCGCTCATAGCAGAAAGCTCTGAAGTCTCGCTTTCGCACTGTGCGTCTTCGCTCCACTGGCTTGAAATGCGGGTGAAAGTGCCCCACCTTGCTTTCAAGCAAGTCATCGAGAACTGGGGACAACATCGAGTTCGCCTCGCAACGCTCGGCCACCTGGGTTTCCATGCCGATGGGATGACGCAACCCGCTTCGGCCGTCGGCGGCTCCACTAAGCTACTGCCAGAGCTTCGGTCCGCTTGCCGCTCGGCCTTCGTTGCTCGCGCGTCTCTCGTGTCCCGCTCGCAGGCTTAGCCACAAACATCGCCCCGCGTTAGAGCTCACACCCGAAGGAACACCTTCTGTTTCCGGGGGCTCTAGCGGCTTCGTCTGGCTAGCCTCGCGTCCAAGGTTTCCCGCGAAACCCTCGCTATCTCGCGCACTGTGCACGATCCTGTTGGAAGCCGTCTCTGAGGCCTCCTCTGATTCTGAGCGTTCTGCCGAGACCGTTGAACCTGAGACCGACACATGAACGCGATCAGCGGACCCGTACGGCCCTCTGTCGGACGTCTCAGCAAGTGCTTGATCTCGCTTAGGCACCCCTTTGCTCTCCGTGACGGCGGGTTACGGTCTCTGTCAACGTCACTCGCGACGAGCTCACCGGTATTTCTCTGTCGGCCCTATCGGCAGCGCTTCGACCTTGAGCTCGTCTTCGAGTAACGGCTGATCGGAAAACGGTTGACAACGTACTCTCCGTGTCGCCCGGCTCCGTTTCTCCACCGAAGGGTTTCACGCAAACCGCCTCAGCCGCTGGCGGTTCGACTAGCCTACCGCGACAGTTTTCGGTCGGCTCGCAGTTCAGGCTAAGCTGCTCGGCGTCCTTTCGCGTCTCGCGCGCTGGGGAGGAGTCAACATTCTCTGAGAGCTTCCCCCGCTTGCGAACTCGTAAGTGCCTTGCACTGGCCACTGCTCGCGGACTCTGCGCGCGTTTCGAAATCTTTATTTCGAAGCGGCGCCTCTGCCTCCGCGCCGTTCTCGCTCTCTTGGCTCACTTCTCTGTCCAAGAATACGAGTGCGGTCGCTTCGCGTTTGCCCTGGCACGCTCCGTCTTCCGGCCCTGACCTCTCAACAACGAACGGCGGCCGTTGGTCCTGACTTCTCGGACCGCTCGCCTTGAAACGTTGGACAAGTCACGCTAGGCGCCGGCGAACCTTGCCGGAGCTCCGACTCTAGCCTCATCAACTCCAGCCACTCGAGCTGCCTTTTGGCTTCCCGTTCCTGCCTTTCAGCTTCCTCCCTCCGTTCCTGCCTTTCGGCTTGCTCTCTCCGTTTCTGTCTTTCGGCTTCCCATTTCTGCCATTCGGCTTCTTCGCGCTCACGGCGCTCTTTCTTTTCGGCTTCCTCGCGCTCCCGGCGCTCTTTCTTTTCGGCCTCCTCGCGCTCACGGCGCTCTTTCTTTTCGGCCTCCTCGCGCTCACGGCGCTCTTTGATATCATCCCTGGCCTCATTGACTTCCTCAGCCGTTACGTTCTCCTTCCGCATGATCTCAAGGATCGCATGCTTCCGTTTCGCACGGCCTAAGTCAAGGCCCAGCTCCTCGCAAATTTCGACGAGTTCCTTCACTCTAAGGTCCTCCATCGTTTGCACTGGCCTCTTGCTGCTTACCCGCTTTAGAATTCCCTTGCCGTTCCTATACTACCAAGCTACTAGTAAGGCACGCGCAAGTAATTCTCTACGCTCCTTTGTTTACCTCTCGGCACTAGCTCTGGTTTCAACACACTCTCTAGGCATGAAACAATCAAAGCTATACACAGTGCTTTACGCAGCCCTTCTCTAAACTACTATAACCTGTGCTAGAGAAGTCTGGTGAACTGAGAGAAAACGTCGAGCGCTTACCACACCAGGTAGTAGCCGTTGCCGGTCGATCCCACCGCTGCCACCACTGTTGGGAATGAGCATCCCACCGTTGTCTCCGAGGTTGGGAAGTTACTATCCCACCGCTGCCACCACTGTTGAGAATGACGATCCCACCGCTGGCACCACTGTTGGGAAAGACTATCCCAGGGCAGTCGCCAAGGTTGTGACTCGCCTTCCTGCTCGTCACCGAGGTTGGGAATCAGCCATCCCGACGCTGTCTCCGCTGTTGCGATGTTGCCTTGCTCCGTCCGCTATCGACGCGGCGCAGAGCAGAGCGACGAAGTCCTCGAGCCGACGAAGAGTTGAAGTAACATTTATATACAGTATTTACAGGGTAAGCAAACGTTACATAACTCGCACAAAGGCGACAGCACCCGTTTCACTCGGTGCTTCCGAAGAGACTGGTGCCGGAGAGAATGCCGCCGAGGAAAGCCGACGATGAGAGCCTCCGCGCTTCTTTTATAGCCCGGGAAGTTCGTTGTGGCCCAAGAAGTTCGAAATGCTCCAATCAGGGCTCTCGCTGCCTGAAGTTTGAATTCCGACGAATGGTAGCGAAGCGGTGAGTCAGCTGCGCCGCCAATGGGGAAAGGGAGAGCGATGCCGCCGCCGTCTCCGTGACCTCGCCTCCGGGCGTAGCGACATGCCCTTGTTTGGGTCGTTCTCCGCAGAGAGATTTTGGGCCAGGCGCTCTGGCACAACAGTACTGGTACTACCACTTTTGCTCAACCTTTCGTGTGGGCATGTATCATTTGGCAGACGTCTGGAGCCGCGATGGTCCCTTTTGTGGTTGTTGTTTTGTTGCCCATTACACAAAACGCAAGTATTTGTTATAATTTCCCTTCGGCGTTCTACCGCCCCAAACAAGCCACTAAACGTACATACAAATCCTGCCATGAGAACTCACCGGCGTAACTCACCGGCGTAATCATCGGAATCATCCCCTGTGAAATTGGATAAATGTCAAATGCGAGAAAAATCGACTGGTCCCTCAGATTCTCGTTTGAAGGCTAGTAGGCCCGGAATTAGTACCCAGACTTTCGGATGTGTTGAAATCAGTCCGTTCTTGAGATCTTGGCTAGGCAAAGCATGAGCCGTAATAGCGACCATAGACACACTGGGACAGACACATGATCACGCAGGCACCGTGATATACAGTCACCCCTGAAATTATTAAACTACCAAAAACAAAGTATTCTATGATTGGTTCTCAACCATGAGTGTGCCGGGGAACCCTTTCGAACTAGCAAACGCTACGGGTAACCCACTATGGGTGAAGTTGATCGATGTCATAAGATGAAACAATAAGCAGTTGAAGCTCAAGTGGCCCACATTCTCATTCAATGTCCATGTGCCTCACTTTTGTTCTGATGCGTGTTACATTGCTACACAATTTACTAGTGCAGCGAGAGGTAAACCAAACATCTACGTGCAGCCTTTTGTGTGTCAGATGCTTGCGTAATGCTGGTGTGTTCTGCAAAAAGCCAACTTTGAAGCTCGTCGAACACGGTGTAAATTCAAGAAATTAACCTAAAAGTAATGCCTCGAAACAGCCGATTTCTATTGTCAGCAAGGCTTGCCAAATGGGGAAAAGAAAGGGGAGTAGGAAGGTAGGGAGCGAAAAACTTAGAGGATTGCTTCGGAGACCCCTGCTCTGCCGTCGGACAATCTCTGGGTTCCGCGGGCCCGTATTTATAAGCAGTGCTCTTCATTATGTTTTCCAAAGGAAGCACTCACTTGTAAAGAGCTGGTTCGATGGCTACGACGTCGACTCTTTTTGCGTGAAGCTCTCTCCTGAGGCCATCGACCAGGGACACCAGAGCATACTTTGACATGCAGTACGCTATTCCGAGCGGGACTGTGTAGGATCCTAAAAAAAGATAAAGCAGCATAATTTTTTTAAAGGATGTAGTGATGCGATGAGTGCTCAACTGGATGAAGCAAAAGTCAGTGCAATTTCGGCCCATCCAGTCTAACAAGTGCACTAGAATGAAAAAAAAAAAACAGCCAAGACTATTTCAAAGGCATTTTTGTTCGCGCCACTGAGAACTTACGCAAAACAACAAAAAAAACTTCACCTCCATCGAAGCGACAACGATGGGGCAGCACGAAGCTTTTAAAAATCAAGTGCAACACCAAACGAACCAACCCATTTCTTATACGGAAGGTTCACTGCCCGCTGATTGTTCTCTCAGTGGCATTATTGATACGGCCATTCTATGGGTTTCCCTAGAATTCAAGCGTCGTCGTCGTTAGACGGAGTGGTGCCTTTTCTCTCTACTTATGCACGTCCACGCACCTTTTACCAAATACAAACTGCTTCGACCCTTACGTCAAGGCGCAATCGCATAGACGTCGGCTTCATAGCGCGAAGGGCGTATGTTCAAATACGACCACCGGAAGCGTTTTAATTTTTTTTTCACTTAACCCACTAGCATCATCATCATCATCGTCAGAAAAAGTTGGCTTTCCTGCAGTGCGTTTGAGGGGACTGGAGACGACACCAGTGAGAGGCAGCAAGATTTCTTTAAAAAAATTCTTTTTAACACTGAAGCGCAAGAAGGAAATTTCGATTAAGAAACGCAATGAGAGTACCCGCATTTTGAGATTAAAATTGCTGCACTGAGAATGCGAGGCGGCTTTGTAAAAATAAAGCTGATAACGGTATGAAAGAGGTGCGAGTATTACCATTTTATTGTCTTCATGACTTGTACAAATGCATGCCTCACATTGTTTTTAGTTCCCACCGCCTCGCAGGGCCGCAATGTACTTTTGCACGTGAAATAAAATTAAGACTGATGCGCTCTTTTTTAACAGACTTGTGTAGCTCTTAGAAGGCCTGTAGGGTCGATCACTCACTTAACGTTTTAAGATCAGATTACAGCCAGATCACACATTCACGTAAAGTATGTTTATGACGAAATTGACTTCACACTCAGCTAGCATACCCAGGTGCTTGCACGTTTTGGGTAACATACTTTTGCTGTGTTTACGTAGCGTTGTTTGTACAGTATTTCCATTTTACAGTTATCCCTTTTATCGCGTACTGAGCGTACCACTCATTGTAAATTCGCCTTGTATGTAGCATTCTCTCGCTTTTTTATAAAAGCTGTGTACTGAGTTGCTATACTCCCCCCCCCCCTTAAAAAAACCTTGAACATCGTCCACCACACTACACAAAGGAGGCTTTAATTTGAAAAAAACTTGTTATTGGTCGTTTGCGCTTCGACGATGTACTCATTTTGTAAATAAAACAAAAGTAATAATTTACTCTCACCGTATCCGCTAGTAACAATAACGATGCGGCCCTTGCTCTTTTTTAGCAGCGGAAGGAACTTCTTGGCCACACGCACGGTGCCGAAGACGTTGACATCGAACACCTGCAAGATGCTCTCCATCGTCATCCACTCCAGGAGGCCGCTGTTGGCGATGCCGGCGTTCGCTATCACAGACCACAGCACTGCACAGTGTTCAAAGATTCCCCAAAAGCAGTGAGCTTACAAAAAGTGTTATTGTTGTGACGTAGTGAACATGAAAGCAGCGGCGTAGCCACACAGATTATTAGTGCCCAAAGAAAAACATCAAATATTTATTCACAGACTTTGAAACATCTCAAGCTGATTCTCTGTATCCGTAGGTGTTCCTAATGATATATAACAGTCCTCGCATGACAACGGTGCGGCCAGGACGAGTATTCCAGATATCACCGCCGCCACTATTTCTGTGTTAAGCAGCAGCTACGCTAGCATCAAAGGTAAAGCTCCAACTTCTGGTCGGTTTTTGGCGCTTGCGGTGATCTTGCCAAACCCAAAGACAAGGGAATGCCATTTTTGCGCGTTTCATGGGCAATCTTGACGACCTTAAACATGTGTGAAAGGTCTCCCTCTTTCTTGTCTTGCTTTGCTGACATCTGGTGGATTTCATTACTGTAATTTCCGAGTACACCTAGATCGTTCCCTCTTACGGCCTAGGCCGGCATATTTGAGCAGAGGAATACTGGTAGGCTTCAGGGAGAAGCAAAGCGCGTATTTTATAATCACAAAGTTAATCGAGTTTACAGAAATGTGCAGAAATTGCACTGCCTGTATTTGTTTGGTTTTTAGCTATATCTACAAAGCCACATTCAACGGACAAAAGCGCTCTCTCTAGCTGGCTATGAAAAATGGGGCCGCTGTTACACTATCATTTTGTGCGTACGTTGTCAGTACTGTAAACTTTGCTATCTGGGTGGAATGTCATGGGCTTACCCTTGGACCCAAGGTCTCTCTTGACCGATGCGAGAGCTTCGTCAACTTGGTTGTCCTTGGTGATGTCTAGCTGCAGCACCCGGATGTTTCGGCTCTTCTTGATCACCATGGCCCCTTCGCTATTAGAGTCCAGGCAGCCGGCAAAAACTAGGAAGCCATCCTGTGCCAACCTCTTGGCAAGCATGTTCCCGAAACCTGTGTCACAACCTGACGCAAGGAAAGTAATCAATTATATGGGCAGACGTGGTTTACTTGATGAAATGTAACTGCGCAATAAACGACAAGGGACACAAAATTATATCACATGACAGGCGCTGTTCTTCTGTGTCCCTCGTCGTTTATTGTGCCGTCACAGTTCACCACGAATACGTACCAACTCGCCCAACTTTCCATTTTGTCACAATTTTCTTACTGGGGCCGAGAAAGGAAATGACTAAATTGGAACCAATATTCCCTTTGTGTTATTCTAAGAGAAAAAATGAAAACAAACGTTTCATAAAGCAAGGTCACTTATGCCCTTATTCACAAACATAAATTAAGTATCACCTTTGTTTAATTCATAGAAAAAATGGAAACAAACGTTTTTCAAAAGCGAGGTCACTGATCCTCGTATTCACAAAACGTAGCTTAAGTATCACGTTTGCCTTTTTACAGTTTTTGGAGCCTTAACAAATTTAAAGAAACAGGCTTATGCTGGTAGGGCGCCTTTTCGGGAAGTTGATGTTCTTTTCCGCCCACAAAACTATGTACTTGTACTATATAAAGCAGGCAGCGACGTTCTTTTTCACCAGTGGAGACGGCATTTAAAATTTCAGGCTTGTCTTAAAAAGACAAAACGTTTTGTTTTTTTAGCAGCAGAACTCATCACCGACTAACCGACACTGCATGTAGCAGTGGAGACGCACGACTACACACCGTCAAGGAGGGCCTCGCACATCGGAGGTCTCCAATCAACACCGCGCTCACACGTGGAAACGCATAGTAGCCTGCGGTGCGCGCGGAATTCGCTACCATAGTGCATTTTTCCAGGCGATTTTTTAGAAAAAGTTCGAGTAACAATGACTGATTAGGGTCGCGAATTTGTTACATGTAGTTTAAGCACAGCAACGCCTTTGTTATATAGAGGTCGCAAACACATGGATATAAATGGGGTTGGCATGAGGAATTGGAAAGCTTCGTTAAGTCCAGGAATTTCGTTACGTAGGGGTTAGTTACATCCAGGTTTACTGTAGTTGGGCTTATCGCACAGTGCATGGAATATACGTTTCTGTCAGGAATAGTGAATACCATGGACCCATATCCTACTAAGCATTTTGTATACGATCACTAATGAAAGAAATTGAGCACGGGCCGTAATACTATTAGTCCACTTACAAATGTGCTGTTAAACGGAGTCTGCAGCTATTCGTGTATGGGTCATATGCTGCGTGCGTCCGTAAGCACGATGTGAGTACAAGGCAGCGTGGGGACGCTGCTGTGCGCAGATGAATGCCCACTAAAGGGCTCGTGACACGTGAGGACTACACCGCAGACTTCCTTTCTCTTTAATGATCTGATACTGTAACGTGTTTATTCCAAACTTACTTTTTCTGTAACGTCAGTGAGGCGGAGGTGTTCTCTCCCATACCCCAGAACTTAACATCACACCACAACAAAATAGCAATACGCACTACCATTAGCTTAGGCCTCCTTCATCGTTGACTCCGCATCGACACAAACAGGCGCTCAGAATTTTCATGGTAAGCTGTGCTGATGGCGAAGACTTCCAATATAGTTTTTCCATACCCTCAAAAACCCCCCGAAAGGGTGTATGGCACGGACGTAATAAGACACCTTGAACCAACTTATACCGCGGGTCAGCATATAAAAAAAAAGCGAGAAAGAATTTGTACCAGGCTGAGGCGGATGGACAACCTTCTTTTTGACTCTATAAATCACCGCCTATCGACAGGTACAAGTGAAAAGTAGGACAACCGCAGCGTGTTTTCTGTTGTGGTTGTCCATATTTCGTGCTTTCCAGAACCATGATGTTATACCAAACCCCACCAAGCGGCCACTCTTGCAAGTTGATACGTCTTCATTATCGACAATGAACACGAGCACGTAAATCTGGCCATGATCAGCGAACAATTGCTGAAATAACTGCTCTTCCATTTTATCGCATTAACCCCGCCTGATGCTTCCAGCTCTATACCCTCGCGAGCGCACAGCATAAGCAAGGTGGCAAAACGAGTGAGGCGTCATCACCCACCAGTGATAAGCACGGCCTTTCCATCGCCGCTGACCAAGGTGACGAACAGCCGCCTCCACAAAAACCGCGCCAGCATGTGTGCGGCGATCACCAGTATTAATGTCTTTCCCAGCCACTCGGCCGCGCCTGCCAGGAACGGCAGCCAGTTCCAAACACACTGTAAGGCGACAAGGAGGATGGCAAAAAGGACCCATGATGTCCGCATGATGGAGGCGACAAAGACGCTGTTTTCCGGATCCGGGCTTTCTCTAGTAATGGCTACAATGAGAAAGGTAGTATTTCCTGCATCGGTGGAGCCGCACGCGAGCTTCGCACGCGAACGCAGTCACAAAATACTCCACACACGCGCGTTCCCCGGGCAGGTGACCAAGGCCTGGCTCGTCGTTGGCGGGAGGTGGAACTTCCCAGCGGCTGAAAGTGGGGGAGGAGAAATCGCTCTGCAGAAGAGGACGACGCGCGAGAGATCACCGGTGCTGCGTACAGCAAGCGCGCTCTTGGGGAACTGACTATCTGCGTGACGGCGAAATGGGCGGAGGGCCGAAGACGACTACCGGTTTTGTCTTTTGCTGTTTTTGTTTCGTTTCCAGTTTCGTGAATTGCCGCTAAGATTACCGAGACCCCCCTTTGCGCTGCTTGACGATTTTCTTTGCGTGAGCGGTATGAGCAATTTTCTTCATTTGGCCTTACGTTCTCTACGTGTTTTGGGCGGTAGTAGAGATCCTTTGGTGGTTTCGCAATTCAGAGAATATTTTTTGTATGGAATGAAGTTGCCAACCCTTGAAGAAACGTGCTCTTTCGCTGGTGGCCTGTGGCAAGATGATGTTTTGTATTCCCGCCTTTGTGCTCAACCTGCAGAATTTTTGTGGTCGTCGCAATCTGCATATTGCTTACCGTTGTATAAGCTTATTTTCTTCGCATTATGCTTCCTATTTTCTCGCCTGTCCTAGCTTTGTGTCGCGTTCTTAAGTTATTCTTTCCGAGAGTGCTCGTGCGGTCATTCCAAACCCGATCTCAGCACTTGTTCTCATCATAATATTAAAATCTATTTCACGAAAGGGTTCGTTGTCGTTCTTTTGTTCCCAGTGCGTCATCATTGGTGCTCATAGTTTCCGGGTGCAAGTTCTTTTTTTTCGGCTGTTGAGGTTAGTGTTTGCGATAAGTTTTTATCTTCAGTATCCACGTGCCAAATTCCGGTTAAAACAACGCGTTCGGTAAGCAGGGTTTTAAATGGCAACGTGTTCTCCATGTACTCTTGTAGGTTTGTTCGCGTTCTGGGTATGTGGCCCATGGCTTTCAGAGTATCGTTGTTGTTTTGACATCTTTGCTGAATAAGGAAGGACAGAGGCTATTTGTTGAAATGAGGGAGAATGGCCGTGGGTGGGAAAGGGTATGTTCGTTGTCTATTCATAGCAGATGTGAGGTCATTTCCGATCGCCGTTACACTGCTCGTGCACTGCCACAGTGAATGTCGCAGGTGCCTGTCTAATTAAGTATAATTATCAGTGTAGTGGCAGCATAATGGCTAACAAAAAAGGTCGAGCTTAGATGAAACCCTACAAGTTCCAAACAACTTACGGTTAAGCATACTGTTCGAAGGTGAGGCAGAAAGGTTTTCTTAACAGTATCATGTTGAAGTTGGGCGTTGTAAGCGATTTGCTTAGTAGAAATATTCCTCCAGAACGGGGATTGCATTACAACCTTGGAGAAAGCTTGAAGCGCTCCGTCTTTGAAAGGCTTCTTGAATTTTTATTTCCAAAACCCTACGTGGCATGCTGTATGAAAATTAGGCGTCCGGTAGCGCATGTAGACGTTCGGCGTCCGGCTCGTTTAGGAACAGAACGACTCCTAAACCTACCATTGCTCGCGACGCGTAGCACGCGCCCGCAGAACTGTATCTTCCAACAATTTTCCGCTATTCCCTGTGCTTTTTGCAGGGTGTTATATCCAAGGTCGGGGTAACATTGGGGTACATGTTAAAGGTAATCATCGTTGAAGCCCTGATGAAATTATTTTTGGTTTGGTCATCCAGGTGGTGCTGGAGCTCGAGCTATTTCAACTTCTTTTTTCTCACTATAACAGCTGGTCAGAAATATATACAATCACCGCGGTCTGCCTGAAGGTTCTTGTTCCAGCGTCTAGATTACAAAAACTTGGTGCCAAAACGGAGGGCGTCAAGCGGCACGACCAGGTGACCCATGAAGGAAAAGCCAGTTCTTCGCCCGCATTTCTCACCCCAAAAGAGAAGTTCTCGAAGCAATGAATCGGCTGTAGTTTGTTGAAAAAAGCTTCCTCGCATATATACGGAAGCTCACCGCCGGAATAATGCCCCCTCTGGCGAAAATGAAAACAAAACAAACGCTACCACCAGTAAGTCTTGGTGTTCGGATAGTTGGTATCGAGACACGAGAGAGCGTAGAGTGCTAAGTTTGCAGGACGACCACGGAATAAAGGAACAAAAGAAGCGGTTCATACGCTATCATACCTTCCTAAAAAAGTTGAAAGGAGCGTGAAAGCGTTCTGACATCAAAGCTGCGCCAGAAGTGCGTCAAAATGTTTGCTAAAGGTACGTCTAATCTTTGCTTAAAGCTCGCCCAATGGACCTTCAAACATTCACAGACCCAAACCGCAAGCGAAGAACGAACCTACGCGGCGATTTTTCGCGCACGAAGTAAACACATCTACGAACAATGTAAATTTATACCGATACTTGGATTATTAGCTGAAGGTATTCTAGTTAGAGTCCGTCTTCATGAACGATGCTTGTATGTAAAATCCCTCCTTTTCCGAATTTTTAAAGTGACCGTTTTGACACAGTGGAAGGCCGGACTCACGCACGGGCAATGAGTCCAGAGATGTTGTCAGAGCTTTTATGCAACCAACCGGTCTATGGGGAAGTGCATCAGTTTTTTTTTACAGGGCACCATGCGTCCCAGTGAGAAAGCTTTTGCTTTAAAAAATGTGAGGACACTGTTTTTGTTTCCAGGCTGTAGCGCAGCGTCGAGTGATTTGCAGGCATCATCGCGATTATATTGCGGAGTCTAAAAAAATTGCACAGCGCTACAGCTGATTTGTAGGAAGTCGTATTACCGCATGAATGTGTTGCAAAAAAAGGGCAATGGCAAGATGAAAAAAATTGCTAATGGAACAAAACAAAAGTAACACTGAAGAACCTAAAAAAAAGCGTGTGTCAGTCAAAAAGAATGACTTCTATGACGTCGACAGAAATTATAGTATTAAGTTGTCGGCCAAAAGGACTTCCTTAAAACATGGCTATACTACGTGCAACGGCTACGCGTGTACATATTTCAAATTGTACTCCTTCAAGATGTGAAGAAATCCACCTCAAACTTTGGTGTCACAGCTCCAACCGCATAACACGGGATAACCATATAAGCAACAGAGTGCAAGGCGAAAACTGCCCCCCTCTCGCCCCTGCCCCGTCTACATGGGCTGCAATTTCCTAAATTATTGGTTAGCTTCAGCCCTTAAGACCAGCGAAGTCTACGTGTCTGAAAGCATGAAGCGCGACCCCGCATCCGGCCTCTTGGCGTGAAGCATCCTGCGACGGCCTACGAAACCACCTCAACGAAGGGAAAAATAGGGCCCTGGATGATGGTTCACCACGCGGAAGAGTCGAGAAAACTGCACCGGAATACAGGGGGTCATCAAGTATATCCGAGAGGCGTGGCTGCGACGAGTGGTGAGCGCGGCACGAGACTAAACACGGGGAACGAGACCATTGTGAGAAGAAAAGGCGCGAAGTAATGAGCGAAACCATTTTCCGGCAACACGAGAAAACAAAGGTGCCCAGCCTAAATTGGTCATGCAGACAAAACACAAGTTTGGTTCCATCGAAATATTTTTTTTACTTCATTAAAACCGCAATGACACCAGTTTTAACGTAAACGTCACTCAAATAACCTAGATAATTAGAAAAAAGGAATGGCCATGTGACCTACTCGCTCGTTTCCTGCAACAGAACCTATGATGTCATAAGCCCTGCTGTGCGATTGGCTGCGGCCGGCCAAAGCCAATGCAAATTAATCAGAGCTTATAACCTTGCCAAACGAGCTTTTGCTCTTAAAGGTAGGGCACATTTTTTTTATAGCAGTAATAATTGTGGTGTGAACAATTGAAATTACGAACGAACACGTCAACACCGAAAAGTTAGTGCGGCACTTCGCAGGCAGACACCGCTAACACAGCCGTCGGACGCGCTGGACTTGTCTGAAACGACACTGACACAAGCGGCACGGTCGCTTACGTGACCATGTTTGTCCAGTAATAGGTTAACTTTTAGAAAAGATTAGTATGGACCTTAATAAAAATACGGCAAGTGTAGAAGTCCGGCAAGAAGCAGCGCGAACACAATTAAGTTGTACTGCGGCGCCAACTATGAAAGCGGGCGATAAACACGATAGCCAAACAATGGCATTTCGGCAGTATTGCAGCGACACGTATGAAGGTGGGTGATCAACAAGATAATGAAACGGGTGCACCAGTGAGATGGTAAGATGCCCGGTATAAGGCATCTTACCTTAGTTTTAAGGCCTTCTGCCTTAATTACCTCTGTTTTGGGGCACTTCTCTTAATACGTCATTGTCGACGTCACGAAAACACGCGATTTATCGGGAGATTTGAAATTTTGACTTTAAATATTTCATTTCTCAGTGAATTACAGCAACTTTTTCTGCCGAATAAGCGCTTAGGGCCCTATAAAACCCTAACTCTTTCGAATAAAACAGAATTGTATTTTGTCTGAATGGCCCCTTTAAGCACGAAGGCATAACTTCAATGATGTATTGCCTGAATGCGCTCTTAGTGAAGGTCCGGACAACTCCATGGTGACCGTAACCACCAGATCGGCCTGAAGCCTACTGAAATGTATGCAAGCGTTCTCTATGAAAGAGATCCATCAGAATGGTGCCAAAAGCATGGTGACATTGATGGCAATTGAGGGCCGATTAACGTGTTAACAAATCCAACAAGACCGAAGACTCAGTGGTCCCGCGACAGCTCACACTTCTTAGATCTTAACCATCCGGTATTCCAACTTGGTTGTTTGGTTTATGGTTTAGACCAGCAAGGGAAAGTACCCAACAGGTTGAGGCGGAGGCGAAACTGTCATTTTTGAAACGGCCACAACTGAGAATTGTAAGTAAAGATCTCTTACACTGTGGTTAGGATTGAACCGTGACAGGAGGGTCAATTGAACGAATTACGGATAGACCTAGAAGACAGACCATAAGGATAGCGTTCAGTAGAAGAACTGTGGGTGTAAAAAGGGCTGTAAATTTAACAGGCGCTTGTGAGAATCCATCGTTGTAGTTAATTGCGAGGATGACGTCACTATCGATGTGTACACCCGGAATATTAAATTATAGGAGTTTTGAAAAAAAAAAGCAATGTGGATGATAAAGTGGTTGCTCGATTTATAGCGCACCAATACTGCGATTTCGTCATTTGACCATCCGCAGTGTAGTTCGAATACGGTAACAATAATTGTCAAATGCAGCAATATAGCCAGCATCAGCCCCAGGTTCGACATATACGAGAAATATTGCATCTATTGCGTACCTTCTTGTCTTCCCCCACCTCCGTTGACCTGACGACTTAAGCGAAAGTGTGGCAGAAAATGAATATTTATGCAGTAATTTGCTGGTTAGCACAAAAATCTACGTCTGAATGACTTCGTTCAAAATGCGAAGCGCCATCACAGTATATATACTTGGTACTAATTCTTCTATCAAGAGCCTCATTTGCCCGCCTGGTCCTGCACCTCATGCAGTCTCTAGTTTGAGGTAGAATTATGATTTCAACTCATCGTGAAAACAGGCGCGGAAAACGCCTTGACCAAGAAACGAAATACAGAGTACGAGGGCGTCGTTTTGTGCACTTCGTACCTTGGTTGTGTAGTGTCCCGGCCTTGCAAACGCTCCGTTCAAAGTGTGCTCCGCCCGGCGTCCAACGACTTGTGGAGTGGACAACCCTGCTGCAACCCGCCACTGCACAGCCGACGCTGCTTTCCCTGTGGGAGTTCACACGTTCCTCAGGCGTTGACCGCGACCGCCGAATGTAACCTTTAAAATCCCCCCCCCCCCCCTTCCTTTCTTCCCAATGCTGACCGACGCTTCCACCTTCTGTAGTAAAGTTTGGCGATGTTATCTTGGTAAACATTAGTCAACACCAACTCGCCCCACTTTCCATTCTGGTAAACATGATTTAAACAACAGGAACAGCACAGGGGAAAGAAGACGAGCTAGAACAGAGCTCGGCCGTCCTCCCTTTTTCCCCAAGTTTCCCTGGGAACACAACCTAAACCATTACGATGAAGTATCATCTAGCCTATCCCGACTGTTTTCGTTTAATTGATAGCAGCTACATGTCATTCCACCAAATAAATACCTGAGGTGAAACCCCTACGCTCGCTTTGGTGCGGAATGCGGCCTGCAGTACGCCTTGATACCCGTTTCGTAAAGAAGAAACGACATTTACCTTCTCCGCCCCTACGGAAGACAGCTTAAACGGAAGTGTAGATGCGATAGATCTGTATACGTGTGTTTTAAATAATTGGATACGTGTGTGTATGTGTGGGTACAGACCTAGATAGGAGCACGTGCATTTACGTGTGCATGGATATGTCGCTATAGTCCTACCTACAGAGTGTTTCGGGGAAGATTTTACGTAAGTTTTAAAAAAAATCTGCATTCCGAGGTAAAATTGTTTTTGCTGCGCGAAGTGATGAGGATCCGTGGTGGACGCAATTAAACGAGTACGAGTTGCTATTTAGAACGATAATAAGGTCATTATCATCGTCATCAACCAGCCTATTTACGCCCACAGCAGGGCAAAGGCCTCTCCCATTAATCTCTAATTACCCCGGTCCTGTGCTAACTGCGACCAATTTATCCCCGCAACTGTGTCTCAGTGAACTGTATATGTCTGGGTTTTGAAAAATGCGTTTGACGTTGTTTCCTCATTCACTTCTCTCAGACAAATTGCCGTGGTATAACATAAGGCCTGAAGTTGTCCGTTCGAGACAACAGTACTTGAACTGCCGACAACAGCCTGTTGGAAATGGTCAGCCGTCCGAAGATGTCAATGTCAGTGCTGGAGTACCTCAGGGTTCTGTTCTGGACCAACTATTATTTCTAATTTTTAGGAATATATTTGTACCTGTATTTTCTCTACAATAAGAATGGTTTGCAGAAGATTGTTTATTATATCATTATTAATCACCTGTATTACGGCACCGTGCTTCAACGTCATCTTATCAGGGTATTTGATTGGTGCTAAACTTGGGGAATAAAGTTAAACCTGCAAAAATCTCCGTACCTGTGCTTCACAAAAAAGAAAAACCTGATGTTTATACCTATACCATTAACTGCACATCTTTTCATCAAAGCATTGAACACAAATATCTCGGTCCGTATCTTACCTCTCAGTTATCTTGTAGCCATCACGTAAGTTATGTGTGTGCGGCAGCTTGTCGTGTTTCGGCTTCCTATGTGGTAATGCGAATCGTTTTTTCAGTGGAGAATAAAGAGTTTCTGTATAAGACCGACGTTTGTTCAATGCTCAAGTTTGCCTGTACGGAATGGGATACACGTACGAAATCTGATATAGAGAAACTGTAAAGAGTGCAAAACCTAGCGAATGGAATAAGCTGCCCAATGGTGTATCAATTATGCCTAATGATGTATTTTCGTGATGTATTTTCGTTGGCCCTCTCTGGTTGTGGCTTGACATTATACATTGAATCATATTTATCGCCTGTTTTTATGTAATAATTGCTACTCCCCCCATTTTAATGCTTTGGAAAGCCGCTGGGGGTACTGTGGTGAATAAACACATTGACGAGGACTAGTTAACAGTTGCCATAAATAGCAATTGGATCTCGTTTGATCGCCCCCCCTACCCATGATCACTTCGCGGAAAAACAATATTCCCCCCTACAGCCTATTTTTTAAAATAACTTAGTCTTCCCGACACACGCCGTATAATAGTTTGGATTGAGGGACTTGTTCAATAATCACAAACTACCGGACGTACCGGTTACTGCACTCTCAAATAATTGTATCATAGTTTATGTTCGTTTGTAGGTTATGCTCGTTTATGTGTGTTTGCGTAGGTTTGTTTACGACCTTAAACGCATTTCTAAACTTGTCTCTCTTTATTGCCTTAAAGTGGCAATAAAGGAGCTTTACTCATGTTACTTCGAAGGTTGTTCAAGTCAGTTTCAATTAGCCTTGCCTGGTTATTTATGGTAAATCCTGGTGCTGTACGTCTTTTAGGATATCGGAATGTCTTGCTTTTATTCATTTGCGTTTTACAGCGGCTGCGCCTGTTTTTTGCTTTTATCGATAACCAAATGACCGTCTCGGAGTTTTGCACTTTGGCGCTTCAGTTTGGATATTACGTTGAGAAGATACATATTTTGCCGGCTAATTAACAAACGGTCACTGGACAGAACCTCAGCTGCTCGTGTTTTTTATTCTCTTGCCGCCCTCCATTCTGTGGACTCAGGTACTCTGAACTCAGTTAAGTTGTACCGCATTCGCACGGCTTACGTGCCTTCGGCTGGAACAGATCGCTTTTATCTGCCTTAGTTGGACACCGTTTTAACAAATTGGTTTTCTCGTATAACGTCAAAAACCTAATCCAACGTGTGTTTTCTAGTCAAAAGAATGCTGGTACTGTAAGTTATATCCATATTAATTTGTTCCCGGTATTCCTGAGATTTTATTTGGGCTGAACAATGTCGTATGTCTAAGATATTCCGTAAGTAAATTTGCAGAGAAACAAACAGACGGGCGGATAATTTCGGGGGATGGCTCAAAATACTTATATGGAGTGAGTGACAGACATACAGACAGACAGACAGACAGACAGACAGACAGACGCAGAGAAACAGGCGGTAGGTGGACGGACGGATGGACAGACAGACAGACAGACGGACAGACAGACAGACAGACAGACAGACAGACAGACAGACAGACAGACAGACAGACAGACAGACAGACAGACAGACTGATGGGCAGACACCCAGACACAGAGAGGCGGACGGATGGACGGACGGACAGACGGACGGGTGGAGAGATGGGCGGACACACAGGCAGACAGAGATACACGGACAGACGGACGGGCAGACAGATAGGTGGACAGGCAGACAAAGGGAGACGAACAGACAGACAAACAGACACAGAGACGGACGGATGGATAGACAGACGGGCAAACACAAAGAGATGGACGGACGAACGGACGAACGGACCGACATACAGAGGCACGGATGGGCAGACAGACAGGCAGACAGAGATGGACGGACGAACGGACGGAAGGACGGACGGGCAGACATAGAGAGACGGAAGGGCAGACAAATATACACAGAGAAACGGACGGACGGAGGGACACACAGACACATCAGACAGACAGACAAACAGACAGACAGACCGATAGAAAGAGACGGATGGACGGACAGACGGACCTTTTTGCATTTAGGTAGCTCAGGAGAGACTGCCGTCTTTAAGGCAGGGATTTGAGGAATCAAAAACAAGCGACGCCGTGCGGTATGTCAAGTGAGTGCACGAGCAAGACGCGTCTTTGCTATGATGACCCAATTTTATGCGCTTTTCCTCAAGCAGAGCGAATAAGCCGCGGTCGCTATCGCTGTCGAAGCCGCCCAAGCAAACTGGTTTCACATGTTTTCTTCGCGCTAGACGTATTGCCACGGTTCATTGCGCAACTTTCAAGGCAAACGCTGGAAACGAGTGGCCTGTTTTTACTTTAGAAGAAGGAAGACCGGTCCGTCGCCATTTTAGTCTCCACCCTTACAATTGTCGTGTTCCGCTTCTGGGAGTTCGTATAAAGCTCGGGAAGTATGCGCAAACCCACGTGGTTTGAGGCCACACTGTTTAAGGTCGAAAGATTACGAGGGAAATCAACATAACTGCGGTAAATGCTACTTTGCAACGTTTTCGACAAGTGGAGGAAACCTTCGGTTGAGGTCTCGAGTTTCCTTCACTTTCAAGGTAGAACGCGCACGGCAAGGTCGAACGCACAGTGAAGCAGCCTTCACTGGGTGTTTAATGGCATAAGTTGGCCTGTACGAGATAGAAGTGGTCTTGATGATGATGGTTGGGTTTTTATGGCGCAAGGCCGACTAAGGGCAAAGGTCTTGTTAAGTCTGACGTAAGCGGAATATAAATAAAACTCTACTATTGCTACAGCAGTTTAAAAGGATAAAAAAACACACGCGTTTTATCCTATTTGCTCGAATACGGAATCACTAAAAAACTGCTGGCTTCACATACCTGTTTTTAATGACTAGTTGGACAAAAATATATGTGCTTGAATTTTGAGGTTTTCATTGAGGCTTAAGGCCTGAACAGCGACGCGTGGTTCCTTAGATTTCTGAATATTAAAAAAAAATTATATAACACCTTCTTGTGGGTAATTTCATACTGTTTTAGCCTTGTATCTCTAGATTTATTTCGCCCATAGAGTTTTTCCCAATATTTGCGGTGGTATTTCAGTGGTCTTTGCCAATTGTTTTTTTTATAACACTTCCATTCTTTTACCGGTTTCGTGTTGCTTACGTCCTGTATACAGCCTGTGCACATTCGCACTTTTGGAGTATTTATTATAGCATCTCCGTAAAAGCAAAGAGCATCGCAACTTACCGTCGGCAAGTATTTTGCAACCAGGTACCTCAAAATCGTTTACGGCGGTGCACCCTAAGCAGCAAGCAGTTGTCATTTTAAGCGAACGATTTACTTTTTAGGCAAATATTCCTGTAAGCAGGGTCACTTCAATTCTACCTAAATCTAGTAAATATGAGCCAAGAGGTTCCGTGCTTCGGTAAACAGAGATATTACGCTCCGCATATAACACGCATATTCAAGCCTGAACTGCAATTGTCAATATTATGCATGTAGCTAATCTGCATTAACCAAATGTACGGGGAGAAAGGTTTAGTGGTTTTTGGTGTATCACAACGTTTGTAGTAGGACGTAACTGGCCACGGCCATCCGAAGTAAATAGAAACAGCTCATGCAGCAATGCACCACACGCTCCTGAGCAGTGTATACAGATAATTGATAAAGTCACATTTCTGACACTTGTAAGCCAAGCACCATTGCATGCAACCAAATGCTACGTCGAATCCTACGACAAGCGTACTGTCAAATTCTGTAGCCGGGCGGCAAACAGCTGCGCAGTAATTCATGCCTCTGCGCTGGCCGCATAATCCACTGGAAATCTCTCACCCCCGTGGGAAAAAATATGCAGAAATTCAAAGAATTTTTCGAGTAATACCTAACATTTGTATGCCCCTTGTTCAGAGTGTGGGGCCTTTACAGACAAAGTGGGTATAAGTATCGAAAGACGTTGGATTATATTATTCTTTTATGTTTAATTTTGTTCCTTTTCGCCAGTGATGCAAATCTATACCATTATAGGGAAGCAGTGCGTTTGCTACACTGATTACATTTTTCCCCAAAAATACAAGGCGTAGCGCAAACTTTTTTCGTTTTTCCTATTTTTTAATCGTGTTGCGCTGTCTTTCGGGAACATGTATTCGATGCATATTTTTATTTTGTTGCATATTTTTTTTGTGTGTGAGAGAAATAAACGTTTCTTTTCTCAAAAGACTGGCTAGGACTTGGTCCTCCTCGGTCAGAGATGGTAATTCTCCTCAGTCCACGAAACCTCTGCATGGTGGCTGCCGTCTTCGCCCGATTCACCAGATTCTTCTAGCTCTCCGGATCCTTGTCAACGAGCAGTGCCTCCCACTTTGCAGGGGCAGATTTATTTTTTCTATTCCTAGTATTTCTCCTTGCCCAGAGTTCTGTTTGGCCAAATATCTTCATTTACGCTATTTAACTATTAAAAGTGTTGCTACCGCAAATCTGCACTTTTGAGAAAATGCACTACGTTACACGTTTCGCTCATTCTCGCTAGTTTTTATTCGTATTTGCAAAGTCGTTTTTCTTAATTTTGTTTATTATTTGGTTTTGGAGATTTGTACAAAAGGCAAATTTATGATTTTTTCACATCAATTATTAAGCATTATAAACATTTTTGTTCTAGATTTTCTTCGGCCGTCATCTTCATGTATGCTGTTATAGTGATAGAAGGTGTTATTTTCGCCAAATCGCTATTTTTGCAAAATGCAGCGCGATACACAGTATTTGCATTGGGGGAGCTCGGCAAGGAATGCTCGCATTAAAACAGAGCTAAAAAAATCCGTTTTAAGAACAGTGCATCGTAGTAAAGTCACCAGCGATGTTGACGTAAATCTTCCCTTCTCCTTGAATCCAGCCGCCCTTCAACTAGCTGCTTGCGTTTTGGTTAATATGTAGGTGCTTTTGTTATGACGAGATCATTTTTTATTCATATTTGTTTCCACCTCACTAGCGCGCGCACCGGAACCTACTCACGCGCTAGCCATTCTCTCGAGATCAAGAGAATTCTAAATACGATAGGCAAACAGAGAGTGTAAAAGCAATAAAGGCCAATGAAATCACCTGACAGGCAACCTCCTGTTTACTTTTGCCCGTTTCCTCAAGGCGGTCGCGATGCCGCCCGTGGGCATTGGTCGTGTGCGTTTGCTTTTCGTTAGCATGTGGGAGGTGTCAATAATACGGGTTTCCGGATGCACGACAAACTTGTTTCGGGTTTAGAAGCAGCAAGAGCGGCCCTTCGCCCGTCTTGTCTCTCCCTTGACTATTGTAGTCTTCCAGCCCTGGGCGCTAGTAGAAAGCTCGACAAAGCAGCACGTGTAAGCCCATGTGGGCCCTAGACACTGTTTAAGGCCGAAAGTTTTGCGTGGGAACGCAAGGTAAATGCGCTTTATGCCGCACTACACCGACGTAAACTAATTTACGGAACCTTCGCGTGGATTCTTAAATTTCCTGCTCTCGCCATGTGAAGGCTCAGAGCAAGGTTGGACGCCCTGTGGGAGAGTCTTCCTGGCACCTAATTACGTAACTCGGCGAGGGTAGGAAAGCAGGCGCTGTCGTCACAGCTGGCGATGACGGAAGTGCTCACGTACGCGGAATATAAATAAAACAATGGAATACAATTTGAACTTGAGTACAGAGAAAAAAAGAAGACAGCACCATTTTGTTTGTTAATTTGCACAAACCCAGAATCATTGAATACCACGCTCCTGCTGCACGTAGCCTTTATGGGGATTGGTTGGTAGCGGCGTTATCTAAATGAGCAGTCATGAAGTTGGTGTCTTGCGCTTGAAGTTACGTAGAGTTCAGTTATTTAAATGTTTCTGCTCTGCTTTCCTACCTGGCGGCATGGCCGCTCCGTGGAGGCGGAGCAAAGGCCAATGCACTAACTTATTCGGCTGCAGAGCTCAGGTTGATTGTAAATACAAAGGGGACAGAAAATTGGTGTAGGCACGTATTACTGAGCACAAGAAAAAATGGGAAGTACTCTTAAACCGGGATATAACAAAGTTGACAAAAATTGAAATTTTTTGTTACATGCAGGTTTTGTTACATGGAGGTTTCCAGATAAGGCTACCCTGAAATATTTAGAAACAAAACCAAAACGCGAGGCATCAGTAACGGTGAATTCACCCTTCAAGTATTTGCTGCGCAGTGATAAACAGCGTGATTTCCCTCTGCTGCTTTAACACGAGCTTAGTCGCGACACGGCAGCACTCCAAAGTGCCGTGCAGTGACTAAGGTGACTTACACCCCTATTCGCAAATGTAACTAAATATCAATTTTGGTTTTGACACTTTTCGGGGCCTTAACGCGCTTAAACAACCGAACCTATGCTGAAAGGACGTCTGTTTGCCACATTGATGCTCTTTTCTGCACAAAAATTGGAGACAAGGTGCTAGCTGGGGTCCTGTACCGGGCGGGACGTTCTTCTTTATGGCCAGCAGAGACAGCATTTAAATTTGCGAGCTTGTCTCAGAAAAACAAAACTTTTCGTGTTCAGGCAGGAGAACTCATCGCCGACGAACTAGCACCACAGGCGGCGCTGCAGACGCGTGACTACACGCTTACAGGCAGGCCTAGAACCTAATGGACACCGCACTGACACTGGAAACGCACAGTAGTTTACGGTGCGGGCGAAGTTCGATAAATTAATGCGTTTCTCCAGTCAATTTTTTATTAACAGTGGGAAAAAACAACGGCACATCCGCGTAACGAGTTCGTTATACCAAGGTTTACCGATGCAGCGCCTTCGTTACATACAGGTCGCAAAAACATGGATTTCAATGGGGCTGGTAATGAGGAATTGCAAAACTTCGTTCAATCCAGGAACTCGTTACTTAGAGGTTCGTTACATCGAGGTTTAGGTCTATTATATTTATGCAGGTTCAAAGTTTTCGGTTAATGTTTTTGCATGTTTCTACTTGCAGGTGAAGTTATCCAGGGTGGCAACTCTAGTGTTCTGGGTGTTCCCTTTGTTTAGCCTCAGCGCTTCGGAAGTCGCACATCTACAGCGGTGCTGCCGAAACCAGTTCTATAGTCAAAGCCATCCTAACCTTGCTCAAATCAATTAAATAGTCTGGTTAAAGACAACAGAAACCACGGAAAAGCTTTTTCGTCACTGACTGAACAGTCTCGTCTTCTCGGCGCACGGACCTTTCTGGGCACGTCCGCTTTCGTTCAAAAGAGTTTCGATATGCTGCTGTTTTGTGCATAGACTGAACGGTAAAAAAACTGCTTGAAACATGTCAATGAGAAACCAATGTCTCAAAAAAAACATTCGGAACAGTTAAAAGCTATTCGAAGTGGGTTACACACATTTTATAAAGCCATATTAGAAAAGGCAATAATTTTTGGGCACCAGTATTGTTTGAAATATTTAAGAATAATTACCAATAACATTTCCTATTTATTATTTTTGAAGATTTGTTCACGGAATTTATTTTAACTTTCTTTTGCTGTGTAGAATGTAGGATTCATGATTAAACGTCGCCCATAGTTTGTTGGACGGCCGTGGTGTCTATAACTCCACCGAAAAATATTTCATTTGCTCTACGAGGTTTTAGAGCAAGGTTGCTATTCAACGAAAACGATTCTTGAATAAATCAGAACAATGGTGGCAGCGACAAAAAAGTTTCTTTTATTAGAAAAAGCACTAAAATACTGTTACGTAATAGCAGAACAGATGATATGAGCCATGGTTAAGAAGGATTGGTGATCAATTTACAATATTTCGAAGGTTCCTTTCCTTTCCACATTTCCAGGAGATTTCAAATGCAGCCTCTCACAAAAACAGGCGGAATGTTGGTGCTAGTTTATTATATTTTACAGCATCCCTGGTAATGAAGTGGAAGTGGTAATTTATTCATTCCTTATTCCCGCAGTCTATACAGAGGCTGTGGACCTTTATTTCCTCAATTCAATTGAATAGAAAAGTCAACAGAAGGGTGATTCGGAAACACAAAGTAAACACGATGAAATCACAAAGGAAAGTTCATTATTATAAAGGCTGGAATTTTGGGTCAAATCATTGTCTGCAATGAGTATTTTTTCTACAGCAAGAATAAAGCAGCCATGTATTTTAATTAAAACACTGCAAGTTTCACTGATGTATGGGTGTTTCTCCCCAAATATGCCATTTGTAATGTTTCTTTGTTTCTATAATGTTGACAAGCACGGTCTGCGCTTCCAAATTTAGTGTTTTGACAATGTTGCGCCTGTAGAAACTTGTTTTTACAGGATTCCGTTAAGCTTTAGGTGGGTGGCAGAATGTAGGGCTAGAGAGACAGACAGACAGACAGACAGACGGACAGACAGACAGACAGACAAACCAAAATTTTCAGATTTAAGTAGCGCACGAAAGTCTATCCTCTTTAAAACACCGTACCAACACCATGGGACAGGCGAAATACATCCTATCTCTACGTCGTCTTCTTACTGGTGACCACCGTCATTTTGTGCTTCCCCTCAATGTACCGTCATTTTGCGCTGCCTATCATAGCCTGAAGAACGACATTCAATAATCATAATTACTTTATTTTCTATACTATGACATGAAGCAGGGAATGAAAAATAACCTTCGTGAACAGCTTTACTTGCTATTGCCCGCCCCATGAATAAAATACAACACGACACGTTCAAGTTTCAAGCAGCGTACAGCGAAAACATGCAACATCACAAATCATAAAGAACCCTCTTCTTGAGCATGAGCGTAAGATATAATAGAAAGTTTAGATAGCCATGAAAGTTGCGGCGATAAAAAAAGCGAGTATAAAAATGGCAACGGGCCTGCTTGCTTCACTGCAAAAGTTGTCGAAACACGACAGCCTTCTGCCCCTGCCATGGAAACTCCTCTCCTCACTACTGTCCTCCTCTCACGATGTTCTCATTCTGTATCAGACTTACCTTGCTGCGGAAATTGGAAGTTCAAGTCAATTCTCCTGCATTCGCACTGCTGTTCAGCCATCACGTGAGACTTTTTGTTAGGATCGGGCTTTTAGCTCGAGCCCTTTTGGTATTTTGTGGTTAATATAATGTTATTAACTCGTTTTTCGCTGAAGCAAAATTACGCCCCCATCTTTAGTTTAAAAAAAGCAATGTTGCACTGTTACTTGCTTGTTTATGTTTTGCCTGAAGATGACCGGATGTGTTCTTTATGCCGAACTAGGATGTCAAATATAGCGTATGGTACTTGAGTTAGTAGTTACGAAATGTTTTGCGTATATAACCACCTCACTCAAGAATTGCTGTACCATTTGTCCGTGCAGTTGAATCGAAGGACATTCGGAAAGGACGGCTGCATAAAAAGAGACCAAAGTATGTCCGACCAACGAATTCAGACAACAAAGCGCCGAGACGTCAGTTAAAGGTAACGCCTCCAGGCATCACAGTGCTGTGTGCGGAAATACACAAGGTCTGTGACGTTGCCGCCGTTGAGGTAGGCAGAAATGGGGCACTCGGCACTGTATTTGGGCCACTGCTGGTTCCCTGGCAACTCGGGAACCCTGCATTGGAAAGTGGCGGTACCAGTTTTTGAAAGAAAGCGACGTAAACTAGATTCTTCATAACACCAATATTTCATTCCCTACAAAATCACGTGCGCGGCAAATTCTGGACGAAACCAATGCGTCTAAGTCCCCTATTTTGAGTACGCTGCTAAGACATGAGGGAAAGAAGTGAATGAAAATACTATGTCCCTAAAAATTTGCGGTTTGAGATAAGTTATCTTCCTAAATGCTCTAGTGGAGTTCTGCGCCGAGCTCACTTGCGCATCTTATTCTCCACTGTAGTAGTTTTATTTCATTGCAATTACACCAGGTAATAGCTAGGGCTTGTCCTGTCGCCTTTCCTGTGTCCACCTTTTTTAGCGCTTGAACCGTCTCACCAATAAAAGTTAGGGTCTGCTATACCTGTGGCTAAACATTTAATCCACGTATTCTATTTGATTATTAACTTCGAGTCACCAGTCTAGGACTTGCGGACCATATTTAATCAGAAACGAAAATGACCAAATTTTTTGTATAAATGAGAGTGCGTCGGTATAAGCACTGGAGAATGAAAAAAAAAACTTTCTCATACCCAGCTTTCTCGCTCAAAATTACAACCTCTCGGGAACCTTGAAAAACCACTTTAGGAAACTGATATTTGGCAGAAAGCTAGATGTCAACGTGTAGATTAAAACGCTAAAACAACATTTCAGGTTTCTTAGTATTTTGTTGTGTAATTCGCTGTCAAATCTAACTCCCCATGCATTTCTGTGAGACGGGTCCCATGGCTCAGGAACCCAGTCGCGGAAAGTGCGCGACTTGAAACTGTGCACAAAGCAAGTATTCACCCCAAATATTAGCTGTGCAAAAGAACTTTTCATTTCGCTAAACAAATGCAGAGTAAGCACTGTTGAACGGACTGCCATGAGCGGGAAAGCTGCACATGTTTGGAACGTCCGTGCGGGTAGGATAGGCAGACCACATACTAGTTCTTAGTTCTTTTTTTGGAAAATGTGATTAGGTTAAGATAACGCCCTAAAAATGATTTGGAAACCCAGAACTGCGGTTATACGTTCCAGCTCTTTTGCCTCATCAGTCATGGGCAGCAGGACTTCCCTGTTCTAGGCTAAGCTTGCGGACAAGCAATCCAAGCTGAACTTTTTATTCAGATACATGTGCCATGTGTCCGGTTGCGTTTTAGTTGCCATCCCAAAACGCGGGGACTCGTTTCGGGCCTTTTACAGGATCATCTTATTTTTCAGTATTTTTTTTTTGTTTGTAGCATTGGAATGACAGTGGACAGGAGAGGCGGTAAGGCTACAATATCTTCAGCACCGTTCCCCATGAAGGGATTGCGTTTCAAAACTGAAACCTTTGCCGATGCTTACCCCGTCGTTGCGAACGTGCCCAGTATGCGAAGCAGCATGCTTGACACGGCAGCGTCTTCGGCGTCGAACGTTTCTTGGTCGACCAGAGGAGCGCCGAAAAGGTAGATCAGGTCGTAAGAGTGCGGTGTCCGCATCCAAGACGGAAGCGGCTGCTCCCGTTGACCGAACAGGTTGACAGTTGGCCGGTGGCCGAACACGTAGGAGTATATGGACTGGCCCCTTTTCGAGTGTCGCTCGGCAGCGAAGTGCATGGGACACACGAAGACCGAGTCCGAAATGTAATCGACGTACTGGCGCCTTAGCGACGGACCATCTCTTGCGTGGCTGGTGTACTCCGATAACATGCCCTGGGGTCCGTTCTCCAGCCAGGGAGAAAAAGCGGTGTGCAGAGAGCGCTGTAGCGCACGTCCTCCGAGGTGTCCCAAATTGTCCGACATCAACTCTTTCCTCAGTGGAAGCATAAGTGCAATGGCTCCCTCATCTTCTGTGACGCCAACGAGGAGGTCCACGGGGTCGAAGAGCCCGTTCACGGCGGCCACTTTCGGCTCCATGGGAAGAAACCGGTCCCCGAAGGTGGGCAGAAAGCGCAATTCCCTCGCGGAAAGCGTCTCGCTCGTAGCGAGCAGGATATCTTCGGCACTCTTGCTTCTGAGGCACTCAATCACTTCTTTAGGGTGGGAAATCAAGGTTTTGTTGTCAGAGCCACAGCCTAACGCTGAGGCTAACGCGACTCCTTTAATGATGCTCTCGGGAACGGAGTCCAAGTAGAGACGGGTGAGCAAGTTTCCACTCATCATGACGGCTCTCTTGAAGAGACCCCTGCTTGATGGTCGAGAGGACGTGAGCGTGGACGCTCATACCCCCAGCACTCTCGCCGAAGATAGTTACCCTGGACCGGTCACCACCAAACTCATGAATGTTTTCTTGTACCCACATAAGGGCCAGGTTTTGGTCAAGGAGACCCATGTTGCCGGGCGATAGCGGCGAGTAAGCATTTAGGAAACCCAAGGCTCCGAGCCTGTAGTTGACGGAGACGACCACGAGTCCCGTGTTGCCCGCCATGACGGCCCCGGTGTAGAGGTCGTAGCTTGCGGAACCATACTTGAAGCCGCCCCCATAGATCCACACGAGCACTGGAGTGTCTTGCTCACCGGAAACGGGTGTCCAGACATTCAGGTGGAGGCAGTCTTCCGTGAATTCAATGACGTCTTTCAAAGCTCCAGTAATAAGATCCTGCGCGTGAACAAAGAAAAAAAAAACCGGATTGAAAGCAAATACGTTACATGAGATGTAGATAGAAAGGAACCCGCCAATGCCCATAATTTTTTGAAAGAAATGTAATCACTATCTCAATTTAATGGAAAGAAAAGACCTATGTAAATTCGTACGCACGTAGCAAAACCGTCATCATTGGCAGAAACACCTGCTACATGTGCCCGTGACGAGCGCTCCAAGGCGAAGAATCACGATCTAACTTTGTGTGTTTATTTAAACAGCTTCGTAAGGCGAGAGTCTAAGTCCTCTGTTTCATAGAACAGTGGAGGCACAAAGGAATTGGCGCAGCTTGCACTATTTGTGCAAGGTTGGAGAAATGGCACAGCAGGCGCCCCTCTCCTTGCTTTGGAGACCCGGTTGTTGCACCTCACATGAATTTCCTCACTTGCCGCTGAAAGTTCTCGATTGATTGATTGTGTGGTTTAACGCGCCGACGCAACGCAGGCGATGAGGCACGCCGCCGTGGAGGGCTACGGCTTAATTTTGACGACCTGGAGATATTTAACGTGTGCCCAAATCTCGTACAGACTGGTGTTTTTGTTTTTCGCCTCCACCACAAAAGCGGCCGCCGCGGCCGGGTATCGAACCCGCGACCCCGTCCTCAGCAGCGCAATGCCTTAGCCACTGATCCACCACGGCGGGTCGCTGAAAGTTCTCCGTGACTGAGTGCGCGGACCGTTTTGTCCGCAGGCTTTCATATCTCTCCCAAAGTGAACCGCATTTACACGCACTGGAACTGGTGGTAACCGGCTTCGCTAACTGGGTGTCTGTAGCGCGAGCTGTTCTGTGCTCCAACTTGAGGCGCGAACGCACGTCAACCGGCGAAGAGAACAGAATGCGAAAGATAACTGCACGAACGCTGGGCAGAGTGTTCTGAAAGGTCCAGCGGTGCCATCGCGCGATTACGTCATAGCTAGGCGAGGCTTGGGTTCGCCTACGCGGCTCCGCATAGATTAACCGCGCCTCGCACTCAAGCAGTTTTTAAAGACGATGATCTTTCTTGGGTTACTTAAAAGCAGACATTTTATTCTATCTGTATGTCTGGACGTCCGTCTTTCTGTCGGTTTTTCTGTCCATGCAGCCACCCGTCCGAAGTGAAATAAAATCTGCGAAATAGTCTTGTATAGCCACAGCGAAATGTAAATGTCTACAATCCGGTGTCATTGTTCATACCTGTCAACACTGTTGAACAAGAAATAGACATTACGCAAATACAAGACAGAAAATCAATACATGAGTGATATTGTAAGAAAATGAGTGATATTGTAAGAGTTAATTTGTAAGAAAATTCATGGATGCTTCATTTTTGCGAAATGAAATACTACAGCCACTCCCGCAACAAAATTCACTCCGCCGCCTGCTGCCGCACGCGCCACTAAAGCTTCTGGCGGCATTTTAAGAAATGAATCCGCAACAGTTACAAAAGGTTCCACTAGATATGTTGCACGTTCTACTTGGAACGCACGTGGAGTAGAGAGAGAGAGAGAGAGAGAGAACAACATTTATTGAAAGCCTGCAATTAGGAGCGAGCCCAGTAGGGGCGAGCCTCTAAGACGCGGCCACGACGTCGTGCCGGCGTGCTCTTTCTGCCGCTGCCAGACCGCACGCCCCGAGTTCCGAGAGGCGTCCCGTACCCGTGGGTGCGATCCTAGGCAGCTGGCGTTCGGGAGCCGCCTGCACTTGCTGGACGGCCAGGTGTTGGGTGCTGTAGTCCGACGAGGTCATCGCGTTCGTAATGTTTGGGGGAAGCTGCGTTTGTGTGGCAGCCTCCCGCGGGTTCAGTTCACAGTTCCACAGGATGTGGGCTGTAGTTGCTTTGGCACTCGCGCACAATCGGCACACATCTGTCTCGTATACTTCGGGGCACACATGTACAGTGCTCAGTGATTCAAACGCGATACTCGGAGCGCGTGGCTGCCGGGGCTTGTTGCGCCACAGGTGAGCGCTTGTGAAAGCGAGCTGACGCATTGTGGTATACAGTGAGGGTGAGAGCGTTCGTGACGCATGCTGACTGCATCCGGCAGACAGCCCTTCAGTGTGTGGTTCTTGGCGGCGTCATAGGGGTGCTACATGCCATGGCTTCAAAACGCTGCGCCCGCGTGCCACGCCGCGCCGCGCGAAGCTGGTTGAGCTGGCACCGCACGCGTTATGAAGAATTTGAATGCGCATTTATCGCGATGTGTTATCGTGGCGCGCATTGCACGCAGGCGCTGCGTTTTGAAGCCATGGCATGTAGCACGCCTTTGGCGCCGCCAAGAACCACACACTGAAGGGCTGTCTCCCGGATGCACTAAGCATGCGTTAAGAACGCTCTCACCCTCATCGTATACCACAATGCGCCAGCTCGCTTTCAAAAGCGCTCACCTGTGGCGCAACAGGCAACGGCAGCCACGCGCTCCGAGTATCGCGTTTCAATCGCTGAGCACTGTACACCTAGCACCGGGGTTAGAAGGGACCCTGTCTGTAACTGTCGATATGTCACCGCTTCCGCGCGTGAAAGTTTCGGATGAGGCGGGGGTCGCCGTCTTCGATTAGTTCTATACCACAGCAGAATGTCCCCATAGCTCGTGAGGGGGGTGCACTCGGGAGGCTCGTACCGTTATGGAGACGTGGCCGAGCCGTTAGCCGCCGCGGAGAAATGGCCATCGCCTTGGCCATAACAGACCCCAAGTGTACTACACTGATCAGTGATTCGCGAACCGCAGTGCTCCGTTACGCCACAAACAAAGTGTGTGCCAGTGCAGTGAAAATGATCAGTACCGCGAAATCTACAGACACCCCAGTAACTCTCCGATGTGTTCCCCGCACACATGGGGTCCCTACATCTCGGAACGGGTCTCGCCAACCGCAACGAGACGGGCCGATGCCGCTGCGCGCCAGCGCATCACACACGCAACGTGGAGGTATGGGCCAACTTGAATTTTATAAATGTTGAAGTAGGGCGCCTCGATTCACGCGCATCTCCACCGTACGGCAGCACTTGCATTGGGGCACCCTGCCTAGAGCAGTGGAACGCTGTAAATTTAAACTTAAGGAAACCTTTTGCGTGTTTCCTCGGCAGAAGGGCGACGGAAGAGGAACATCATGAGAGGTGAGCGGTAAAACGAAAAGAGGCATTCACTTTGCGAACGTCGAGGAAAGGCTATCGTCTTTTGTCGACATTTGCAACGAAAGGAGCAGATGCGGAGCAAATTTTTCTTTGAATTTTTTAGCGAACGTCAAAGGACCAAACTCAAGCTTAGTCAGCTCTGCTGTTAATAGCGTGGGAACATTCGGTAGTACAAAAATTGGAGCGCGAGTGGGAGAGCACGTGCCGGCCAAAAAAAGAGGCAAAGCAAGAGAAGGCTTTGAAGAAAAGGCGACGACCCATAAGACGTTCTCGACGCCCCTTGTATAAGCCCACAAGTAAGCCCAGTGTTTCATTCCACATGTCACGGGCTGAATACTTCCAGGCGAGAGTCGTGGGGGAGAAGTCTGAGGAAGTGCGCCCCGCCGCAAGAGGCCAGGTTAGCTGGCAATGCTGCTCGTCGGAACCGCCATCGGGAAGAAGCGGCTTTTATGAACCTGCCGGCGACAGAAGCATGAAATTTGAAAATCAAGGTAAACACAAGACCAACTTAAGGTTCAACTGAGCTTTCGCTTCCTTCACATTCTTAGAAAGTTCCAAACATCTTTGAAATTTTCGCTTTTGTTCTACGAAGAACGGGCATTTGTGCGTTTGAACTTTATACACTGTAGAAGTGTAGCTTCTCCATGTTGGAGTTTAAGAAAACCACGGAAAATTAAGACGTAGACACAAGGCAACGTAAAAACAACACATGCTTGACTAGTACAGCGTATGTGTTGTTATTTTATTTGCGTCGTGTCTACGTCAAAATTTTCGCGTACTTTCCCAAACTGAAAATAACTAATTGCTCCCATTACTTCTCAATCTCCATATAAAGGAGTGGGTCACAAAATTGCAATAGACGTCATGTTCGGCGTGTGAGAGAGATAATAAATTTAACAGAAAACGGAGATGTTGGCCGAGTCGTCGCGCTGTCTTGCTACGCCAGATGATAGCAGAAAAAGAAAAGAAAACAAACCAATCATAAGCAAGAAAAAAATGTCGGGTGATGGGCACAAACTTCTCAGTCACATTCAAAAAGTTTTTCACAAAGCTCTATCCAGTTCCGTGCTTCGAAGAAAGAGCAAGAGAGCTTTGGTAGCTAGGGCAGCCTGAGTGGGACCCGACCAAACCTTAAATCAGCCATCAGCTCAAGACTGTACACAGATAATGTCACTTTCTGTAGTGCACTGTGTACATCGAACACATGCATATTACATGATAGATGCTTCTGATGTACCTTATTTGCGGCAAAATGTGAAGATGCCTGCCGGATTTTGTAGATAATGCCCTTTGTAGGCCAAATTCAAGCGAAGTCTACGAACAATGGCTTCTTCGCGCTTGCTAATCCCTGGTGGCATCCTCAAGGTGCACTTGGGATCAATGAGGTGAAGAGGTGCGTATTCTTGCCTTGCGTCAGACTAGACAGACATCTACGCTTTCCATGTCCTTGATGACGTGAATATTGCCGCATCCTTTTGTGTGAATAGCATCGGTAGACCTTGTATACAGACGCTGTTGGCAGATGAGGCTGCTGTTAGCTGCATCCATGCCAGATGGCGGTCGAAGGTAACACCCAAGAACCTGTGATAGTTGACCTAAGCTATCGGTACACCTGCAGCCGTTAGCTGGTAGTTGGCGACGCCCCGGTTTGTGAAGACAATGGGGGAGCACTTGGTCGACGATATATCAAGGCCACGTGTCGCGAGAAATTATAATACGAAAGTGTTTTATGCCTCGGTAGACCAAACATGTTACTGACATCATATCCGTCACGGAAATGACGTCGCCAGAAAAAGTGCCATTGACGCTGCGGCGCTGGCATTCGAGCCCACGAAATCTCTCGCCGTAACAGTAGGCACGAGACGCTCTTTTTTATTGCGATATTCTGCCACAGGGCATCAAAGGAATGGAAAGATAAAAAAACGGAAGTGACGGGATGCAAGCGGCTTCATGCACTATAGAATACTGTATAGACGAGTATCAGCCATCTCTTCCAACTGGCTATGAACCGGGACGTTAACAGCTCTCCGAACGTGCGTTATACCCTCCCCTATGACTCATTCAGATGGCGCTGCTGTCTGCGAGAGGCGGAGCGAAATAACACATCATGACGCTAATGAGCGCGGACAGTTGGCGGCTCATTGCCACCGCCTTTGTGTACTTGTAACGCGCGTGAATTGAGGCACCCTTTACTGCTGACAGCATTGGGTGTGATGGTTCCTTGTATGAAATCTTGCATCGGGCTCCGCTGCAAGGCAACGACTCTGACGGGCGAAATGTCGCGTTCGTGACTGCCTTGGTGCGATGGGAGACTCCCCAGCGGGAAGCGGAACGCGTTCACGCGTTCGCGGTCCAAACCACGAACTGTGCCTCTCGCGTTCCACAAGCTGAGCTCATCGCAACGCAACCGTGTACCATACACGCCACGGAGCCAAAAATGATTGCACCTTGCTGAAGCGACCCGTCAGCAGGACGTCGCTTGCCGAGAACACCCATAAGACAGCCACCGACCCGCAAATTATGCTCCTTTCGCTGCATATTTCACTGCTCATTTCACTTTCGTGTTTTACTGATTCCTACGACAGAGGAATAAATCACAGCTTTTTTTTCAATTGAGCTTAGTACACGCCGAAGCTTCGACCGGAGAACACGCCTGTTGTGTCCCGAGGAGCATAAGCAGACATCATCTGCGCGCACGGAGATTTCAACCGAGGTCGGCAGACATCTCTCAAGGCCAATCACCAAGACATCAAAAGGAGTGGGGCTCAATACTCTGCCCTCATGGATAGCACGGAGCACGTTAGGGGGGGGGTGTCTCCCCATCTGCTACTGACATATATAAATGCTGCTATCAGAGAGGCAATCAGATATTCCGTCGCACATGCGTCCCGCGATGCCTGCAGACTTAATTGCTGCCCGGAAAGCTTCATGAATAAAAAGGCATATGCCCTTTTGGTGTCAAAGATGACTGCAATGGTATTGTGCCATCGGATCTTTCCGCGTACTTCATATGTGTTTCAAGGATAAGGACGTTCTCAATGCTGCTCCGGCCATTGCAGAAGCCAGACCTTTGCCGGATAGATCTGGGCTGCGGTCACCGCTTTTCATATGGAAGTGAAAAGCGAGAGCGCTGTTACGTCGAATTTCGGCGCACGCTAACGTTCCTCAGACGTTCGAAATTAATTTAGAGCCCTCCACTACGGCGCGCGTAATAGCGATATCGTCGCGGCGCGTTAAACCCCACAAATCAATGAATCTCGTGTGATGCCACTGCCTTACGGGAAACAGGGAAACTATGGCCGAATTATTTTTGCCGTAGGCAAATGATGGCATCCGGAGCAACTTTTTCGCTTATGATTACACCCAAGACTGCTGACAACGAACGAAGAGATGCTGGTGCTAGTCAAACTGTAAATAATTTAGGGGTAGTGAACAGAATCTTGGAAATGCGTTGCCCCATTAGTGGGCATAAAAAAGTGATGAAAGTGATGCTTATGATGACGCCGCCGATAACAATTTACATCCGAAGCAGGACGCTTTTGCCCTGCCTAAGAAACAGCCATACTCAAATTGCATGATATGGATCTCAGGCCATAAAATACAAAGAGCAGACGTCCAGAATTATCAGTAGCAAATCCTAAAAGCTGGCATTGTTAGCCCACGTTTGTTGGTTGGTTGTTTTGTTGGTCTGGAAAGATGTGGCGGCAGTTTCTCTGACCTACCGCAACCTAAAGAGTCAGTGTTCTGGTCACCGTTCGCAGTTCTGTCTCCCGAAGGAAGCCAAAAACAAAGTGAGGCACCCCCCTGCACAGCTACCAAGGCTGGTGTCAGCATTTCCAGTTTTTGGAACTTCTTCTCTTGTACCTAACCTCCTCTGCAGATGGATGGAACATAATGGTACTTGTTCAAAAATGAAAGGAGCTCAATCAAACGCTTAAGATTTGAAGGTAGCGAAGCTGTACGCAACCTCCATGACCATCACGAAGGTTTAAGTCCACGATTGTAGTCAATTTGCTACTCACTACCTAACGAAAATAGGAAGCAGGGTAGGTGCGGATGTCGTCTTGTCTGCGCCTCAAAAGTTGTCAAGGTTATGCGTGCTCACCGGCCTACACTAAAAAAAAAAGAGAAGCATTGCAGCATCAAGCATCGAAAGGAGTACGTTAAATGTGTTGAAGGCGTTGTTTCATCGCCTCCCCTGAAATGTAGAACATTTTACATAGGCCACGCGAGACGGTGCCTTATAGGGGCCATGCAGACAAACAAAAGTTTGGCTAACTCGAAAGATTGCCTCATTGGAATCGTACCAACCCTACTTTTAACGTAAACTCCGCTCAAATAAGCTATAAAATTTGGGGAAAAAAGCAATGGCCAAGCTACCCACTAGCTAATTTGCCGCAACAGAACCTACAATGTCATATGCGCAGCTGGCAGATTGCCTGAGGCCGGCAAAAGCAAACGCAAATTGGCAGGGATTATAAGCTTGCAGAACGAACTATTTGCTCTTATCTTTAGGTACATTCCTTTCATAGCAGGAAAAGTACCGATGGGTACAGCTGTTGGCACTGCGCACTGTGCTTGTTTTAGCACTGTGCTTGTATTGGGCTTGTTTCAGACGATAATGGCCGATTGGCGTTAGCGACTGTGTCTTGCGTGACCCTAATTGCCAAGCGAACAGAATGTTTTACGAAATGATTATTTTCTGCCTTAAAAAAACAAGTAAGGTGCAAATACGGTGAAACACAAAGCAAAGGCAGAAAAGGGCCTGGGGCAATATGGTGGCACCATCTAGGGGGACTGGCTGTAAACAAGGCTCCGCAGTCAGCAGCAGAGCCTAATGGCACACTAGGTTTCACTTGAAGTCTTGTACATGTGATTTCATTGCAGACGCCATGAAAACACATGATTTGGCGGGATAATCGAAATTTTAACTTGAAATTGAATAATTTATCAGTAAATAAAGCATTTCGTGTTGCGGACAAGCGCTGGGGCATTATAAAGCAAAAAATCTGTTGAAGAAATCTAACTCGTATTTTGTATGCATGGCCCCTTTAACGTTCGTTTACGTGGCGGGCTAATATTGTGCGTCAGGGTATTGAGGTACACTTAGCTGGCCACTGCAACGATTGCAAATGTAGTATTTGCAGTTTGTTACTTTACAAATGTGAGGTGTTATTCAAATCGAGGGACCAGTGCATTAATCGAGGGACATAACAGGTCTTGTTATCGCAGTCGGCCATTAACGGAGGCACGCTGTCTCTCTACAAGGAAAAGGTTCGATTCGTGCGCGCTGGCCTCTTTACCGATTCGGCATTGGGAGATATCATTTGCGTGGTTTTAGCGAAAAGCCATTGGGAGTGCCGGCCTGCAGGCTATCCTAAAAGAATGATTCTTTCCAGAGCTGCGGTAAATTCCGTAAGCACCGTACCGGCCCACTGTGCCTTAAGGAAAACAACGTTAACAAATTTCTTCGAGCCGACTGTACCTGTGGGCAGGCCGTTTTGCGGCTTGTAGCGTTGAGCGTTCCTTCCCACGGGCTTGCGGGACGGGGCGGCAAGAAGCGGAGGGGACCCACTGGTGGCTGCGCAAACGGGATCCCACGAAACTCCTCCACCTCGACTCCAAGCACGCGCAACTTGTTGCCTCCGACGTAGCCCTGCCGCGTTCTCTTCACCACGTCGTAGGCTCCGCCGGCTACCGCAGCCAGCACCGGCAGCACGAGAAGCGGCCGGATGGACCACATCGCCACCGCTGTTCGATAAAGAAAATGATTGAAATTAAAGCATTAGAGTGGAGCAGGGCGTGTTCCGGGATTCAGAATCCCTGCTGAGATGTCCACACATATGCGTCCGAGCGAACCGGTTGACGACGTATGGCGCCAAAACATCTAATGGCATGTACGCGTTCGGTACCCGCCAATACGGAGGTCTTGCGCCAGACAAAGCGGTACACAGACACGGTACCGGTGCACAATTCATGGAGCCAGACACGCGTTCGCAGACGCGTCGTTTTCCGTTTATGTGTTTTGCTGTTTAGGCTCCGAAAACCTATCTTTACCTCTTTTATAGCGCACCTGTTAGTTTGAGCACAAGAGGATGAAACTAAAACGACCCCAACTCTGGTTAAGTGCGAGGTAGTGTGTATCATTTCTGATTTATTACCAACATGCATTTTCGAGTCAAGATCAAGTAGCCACCCTAGGAGAACCGGAGCCTGTTGCAAACCCTACGCGATTCCCCGAACTAGTAGGGCCTGACAACGTAGGGAGTAGAAAGAGAACGTTATTGAAACCCAACATTAAGCGTCAAGAATATGCCGGGTCAGGTTCACTGACGCCAACTTCTTCGTGAGCTGGTCCGAGGCTACAGCCAAGTCTGCCATGTTGAAGGATGAGATTGCAAAAATCGTGGGAACTCAATTCTAATGAGGCAGGAGAAAATACACTGTTCTAAAAAAAGCTTTCGGTTCGGGATAGTTAGGAAATGCTGGGGGTGTCGGATATGGTAGAGAAGGAATGAGCACGTGTAAGGAGGGTATTTAAGTGGATGCGTTGAAGAATGCGCAATCGCGTGCTAGTTAGAGATTTGTCTGCAATACGAAGAGTATGGAGTGTTCCTCTGATGTTCTCATAGTGAAGGTTTATTTATTGTTTGTTTTAAAGAGTAGTGTCCCACGTGGGTGTATGAGGCCTAAGAATTCCAGGCGCCCGCTGCAGAAGTTCGCGGGCGAGGCTGTGCACCGCCCTATTGCCTGGGATTGCTGCGTGACGAGGAATACAACTTAGTGAAACTGCGTGGGGATGTGATCTTCTTAAGGCGTCCCGTAGATCATACTCTAGCTTCTCAGGAATCGTACCCATGGGAATGGCGCGGATAGCTTGCATTTATTTAATGTATATGGCATATCCCGAGGGGTTAGGATGTGCCCAGGAGCATTCGTGAATACTAGTGATTATTAGGAGGGTCTCTAGAGTCTTTTAAAGAGGAGGGCTAGTGAAAGGAACATGGGTGTGTATGACTATTTTGAGGGCACTTGCGATTGAATAAGCGGCTGCTCAGACTTGCACCCGTGATGCATCTATGTCGAAGATAGTAAAATCAATAATATGGACATAATTGGCAACACAAGCAGAACGCCTCCGTGAATTGGTACCTGCTGCAACCTTTCTTGAAATACCGACACCAGTGAAGTGCTTTAAATTACTGTCCGCTGGCCCTTCGTGCGAGTGCGGGGCCGGTTGGCCCACTCGCTTCTGCTCATCGATCTCTCGACGCTTCTCCACACATGCACCCCTTTGGATTGCAATTCGTTCTCTATAGTTTTTCATGGTAGTTTTCGTATAACGGTGGGAAACTCACAACTTTTGACCACCGAGTAGCACTGGTAGGCCTTGGTGCGGTTGCGTTTGCGCCCCTCGAATCTGGCCTGGGTGTGCAGCTCCTTAGGGTGCGGCAGACTATTTCCCTCCATTCCCAAGTTCATACGTATGCACGACTCCTCTGTCGCAGACCTTGGCCAGATTTGCCAGACAGTGACGCTAATTATAGCCGCATATCCAGCTACGTCCAATCTCTCTTCACCTGTGTAAGTGTTTCTGTTGAAGGACCGACGGAAAGGAAGAAAAGAGAGACAAAGTTGGAGTTTCGGCTGGACGGGGTTTGTGCCATCAACCTGCCTCTACGCCGGTCACTACGGTGTCTTTTGTACATACACCTTCCTTCTCACAACCTGCCTCACGTTGTCACGTGACTTGTATGGTAAAGATGGGCTTTCTATTTCCTGTACCTCTCGCCAGCGTGGCTTTATCCCAACACGGAACATCGGACCGGGCAAACCGGTTGCCGCCATGCGATGCCTACCAATCAGCCCGGATTGCCCTCAAGGCTCATCGTTCTGTCCCACACTTGTGATCCCATCGACTTCACTGCTAAGGAGGACACTAATGTAGAAGATTGGCTCAGCATGTTTGAACGTGTGAGTGCTCACAACAGATGGGACGAAATGCTCCTGATCGCCAACGTTATTTCTTGCCTAAAAAAACCACTCGGAGGTGGTTTGTAACAAACGGGGAGTGACTAGCCAGGTGGGATGCTTGCAAAGAAGAGCTTTGAAAGGTGTTCGTCAAGTTCGTGGATCGCTAGCTGGCGGAAAAAGAAGCGCTCTCAACACGCGCTCAATCTTCTACTGAATGTTACGTCACCTATATCCAGGACGGCTTGGCCCTATACTACAAGGTTGACGCAAGAATGTTGGAGGAAGACAAGGTTGGCCCCATCCTCAAGGACATCGCAGATGACGCATTTCACCTGCGCATTCGTAAGGATTGCGTCACGGTTGACTCAATAATCAAGGAGTGTAGACGATTAGAGCACGCGAAGAAACGCCTATAGCCCACCAATTTACTCGGCTTCCTCGCACAGCTGCGACGTTTTCCTGCGATAACCTCCATCTCCCCGCTCCCATGCCATATAAGCCGGACCCTACCGCACCGTCTGCGGATATCACCAGAATCGTGCGACGTGAACCAGAAGCAATGGCCCGGTAACCACAGTGCCGTGCATAGATGAGCGCTGCCGACTACCTTCTGTTTCGGTGATCCCGGCCGTTGTTCGCGATGAAATCGCAAGCATGGGCCTTCATGCAGTCTTCAGCGTCCGACATCCCCATCCTCCTCCTTTTACCCAACTATTTCGGCCTATCACGCATCTAATCCCCGGACCACCCTCCGGTGACATACACCGCAATCCTTCTGAACGGCGGACGCCGGATAACAAACCGATTTGCATAACTGCCCCCGTATTGGCCACATCGCCCGCTGTTGCAGTAATCGCTGTATACCCACTCCGAACAGATCGCCTGATCCCAGCTCTCTGTCCTCGTATATTCCGGTGACACTTCCGATTCACAACGCCGTTTTTCTCCTCGTTGCCAGTGCCGCTCGCCGCAACCTCACCGCTCTTCCCCGATTACCGACCACGCCGCGCTATCCTCCCCGGAAAACTAGGGAGTGCAGCTCCTATAGGTGATGCTGCATTTCCTACCCATCCCGAAAATTCTTTACCTATTTGTTCTGGAAAGCACAAACTAATTAGCCCTTAGCACAACTAATTAGCACAACTAATTAGCACAACTAACTAATTAGCCCTTAGATGGTGCACCGGTTACTGCTTTAGTTTATATAGGTGCGCAGTTTTATTTATTTATTTATTTATTTATTTATTATACCTCAAAAGCCCTCGTAGAGGCGTTTTACATGAGGGGTGGGCGTAAAGAAATAACCGAGCGGTTGAAAGTCAGTACGGAATTTCTTCGATGGCTTCGTGAAAATGGATGGGACTGCAGTGGACCACGGCGTCGGCGGAAGATCATTCCAGTCTTTCGCTGTTTCGATAAAGAAAAAAAAGCAATCTGATTGGCAAAAGTAAGCGTATTTCCTGTGTAAACAGCCAGTGGGTCCAGGAAGCGGCAAAGTGACGATGTTCTTCTTTATTGACGTTCGAAGCTGTTCGGGAATGATAGAACTTATAAAAGAAGCCGAGTCACCAAACTTTGCGTTTTGTTTCAAGTGTGGGAAGATTAGTTTGGCTTTTTAGATAGTGACGCTGGTCTGATGGGAAATGTACCCAAAAATAAACATTGCGTGTTGTTTTGTATTATTCAAGTGTATTAGGCACGTTTGAAAGGTTAGGATTCCTTATTGCGCTTGCGTATTCTTGCTTGGTTCGTACGGTTGTTTGATAGGCTAGCAATTTGACGGATGTGGGAGAAAGCCGTAAATTTCACACCAATACCCATCAACGCGATTGGTATCTTTTGTGACGTTCGAAATGTTAGTTGTCCAAGCGAGATTCTCGGTTAAAGTTACAACTGGATACTTACAGGTTTTTACAGGTGAAATAGATTTAACAATAAATAGCGATGCGAAATGTAACTCTACCTGCGATGGAATGACAATACTCATGTTTAGTGACCTTTATTCACATTTACCAAGTCACCAATTTTTAATACTACTAAAGTCACGCTGGAGCATTATGTTATCGTTGCTTTTGTAGATGGGACGATATAGGACGCAATCATCAGCGAAAACGCGTATGTTAGATTTGATAATATTTGGCAAGTCGTCGATGTAAATTATAAATAGCAAGGGTCCCAAAACAGTTCCTTAAGGCACTCCTGGGAGAATAAAGATATGCTAGAAAATTGCGAGCTGGCAAATACAAACTGCTTACGGTAAGTTAAAAACTTTTGAAAGCAAGCGAACACAGCAGGATGGAGGTTTCGACGAGATAACTTTATTTATAACCTGATATGTGGGACTTTATCAAATGCCTTCTCGAAATCTAAAAATAAGGAGCCTACAGGTACCTTCATGTCCAGGCTAGTACCTATGTCTTTAATGACTAAAGCTAACTAGGTGTCGCATGCTAGTCCTTGAAACAAACCATGTTTATTGGAGTTCAAAAAAGTTAAGGGACGTTACGAATTTGTGATGTGGTAATAAATAACATGTTCTAATTATTTACACGCTACACTAGTGATCAAAATTGGACGGTAGCTGTTTGGCGACGGTGGATTACCTTTTTTTTGCACTGGAATGATCTTGCTCTCCTTCGAGTTCCGTGGCACAACTCTAGATGATACCCACTGCTGGAAAATGAGCGAAAGTATCATACTGGATATTCGTTGAGTATTTTCTGGGTTTTGGAATTTATGCCATGTATAAGCCTGATGACCGATTGGGTTTGAGCGATTCAATCAGTTTCAATATACCGTTAGCCTCAAAGGTAATGCCGGGAATGACTGGGTGATCGTAGCAAGCAAAGTTACGTAATTCTGCATCGGGCCCCTTCGGGAACTCCGAGCAAAAGGTAGAATTTAATTTGCGGACAACATCACACACAGGAATCGGACAATTATGTTCGTCACGCAAGCAGATGGGTTTTGAATGGTTCGGGTTTATTGCTTTCCAGAATTGTTTAGGGTTATTCTGTCGCATGCTGGACAGGGACGCGAAGATGAAGGACCGTTTGACATAAGCGCAATGCGAAAAGAAAAGTTTCTCACATTGTTATACATATTTCATGCACTAGCTATATTTTTAGCTAAGCTGTTTTATATTGGCGCCTCTTTTTGTTCTTGAGGCATTCGAGTGAATTAATAAACCAAGGAGACGGTCGTTCAGTCACAGAAATAGTGGGGAGGTACTTTTTATTATAGTTTCTATTTCATTTTTGAAGACTAACCAGTTACTTTCAACAGAACGATGAAGAAAGTTTAGAACAAATCCTTTATAAAAAGCTTCAAAGTCGGAATTGATACTACGGTAACCACCTTTGCCGTATGGGGTTATCGTCTTTTTAATTCGCGGCTGGACTGGTACATTACCTTCAACTGAAACGTGTATAATAGAGTGGTTCGATAGTCCTGTGTGATATCTAATAGATGAAACGCTATCTGGGTCAGATTAAAGCACAAGGTCAAGGATCGTTGAAATGTGATCCGTCTGTCTTGTCGGATTCGTGATGAGCTCTCCTAAACCAAAAGTGAGGCACACGCTAACAAAGTCAGCTTCCGTGTTATGCCTCCTTGTTGTCGCTCCAAGATTTGACCAGTTTATTGTCGGGAAGTTAAAATGCCTGAACAAAAGAATAGAAGCCTGGAGATGGGAAGAAATTGGAGAACGATGCGCTTCATGTAGATGAATGATTAAGTAATGGTCAGCGTCGGGCGGGTGGTAGCAAACGCCAACGGCAAATGGCGGATGTGAAGAATTGCAGCGTACAAAGACCAGTTTATAACCGGGAGGAATGTTTATGAGGGGGCACTGTAAGCTTCTGTTAGCCGCTGTCATTATGCCGCCACTAGTTTTACCAGATCGATGGCAGCAAAACATGTCAAAGTTACGAAAGGCCCATTCAATTTCGGAGTGGCTTATCGCAGTATTAAGTCACCTTTCCGTTAGAGACACGAGATCCCTTCCCATGGTACCAATGATTGCAGCAAGCCAATCACATTTGTGTAGAACACTTTTGATGTCAGTATAGAAACAAGACAAGGACGCAGCATTCGAAAGTTTTTTGGTCTTGATTGATGGCTATACTTTGCGCAGAATAACACTGTTAGAGCTGTGGTCAAATACATAGGCTGTGTCTCCGATTACAAGCTTGTCGTAACGAAGTTTCAAAGATGTCTTTTGAGATTTAGCGAACAGAAGCGAATTTTTACGGGCTAAGCAAGTGTTTAGAGAATCGTCCTCAGAAATACTCAAGTCTGCATCTTTCAGGTCATTAGAGTTGGAAAGGATGGCGTGAACTATAGTGAACTATAATAGGCCTGTACTTACCGGCAGAAAACTTCCGAAGCCTGTGAGCACACTCGATATCTTTAGGTGTCACATCGATTTTCAGGCTCGTACTGCAAAGTATAATAATATAACTTCCTGTCTGCGCCCAAGTTTCGTTTGAGTTATCAGCAACACAAAAGAACAAGAGGTTAGATCGCCATGCCATATCCTCAGAATCATCAGTTATATATACAAACCTGACAATGTCCGACTCGTTACCCTCTGCCAGGGTTCAGATGGTATGAACCTCACTTTTTGCGCTGTTTAACGTAGAACAGCCGTCCTGAATCTTAAAAAGTCTCTCCTTATTTTTAGTAAACATGATGTATGTGTCGGGCAGCTTATCATTAATTGATTTAAATTAAGCAAGAGACGCTTGCCCAGACTGCAGTTGCTGAAGACATTTCAGAATTTCAGCAGAATCCTCCGCAGCGACAGCGCGAGTGTTAGGTCCAGGGTTCATTTCAATATCTCTTGCCAACAACTCCGACGTAACGCGTCAACAGTCACAGACAACAGCAACGCTGCAGCAGAGGCTCGGCAGCACCAACAAAGCCCGTAGTGGGTAGGCGTTGAAAATAAGGCAAAAAGATTATTTACCTGCCTGAAAAGTAGTGGTAACTTGTAAAAGCTGCGCTTCGCGTTCGTGCTGCCGAGCCCACTAAACGCTGCCTTCACCGTGGCTTGCTTTATACAGTGGTGGTCCGATGTAGGCGACGAATTTGTTACACGTGGTGCTGACGCCGAAGAAAATTTCCTGAGTTCAGGCTCGTCGAAACGACCAGTAATGGAGCAGGATTGCTCAAACCATTGTCCCGAGGCAAATGAATCGCTGCACTGCAAAATCAGAAGTGTGGTAGATCCGTTCAGCAGAGGGAAGTGAAGCAAGATTTCGCCGACTGCACGCGTCGCTCCAACCAAGGGATGCGTGAAGCAGACAAAGCTGCAACCTGCGTGAGAAAGTGGCGGGAACTTGTAAGAGCGGCGCATCGCGTGCATGCTGTCGAGCCCACTCCGTAATGAGCGAATCCCTTCGCCGCCGCATAAGGAAAGCCCTCACAACTGCGCCATGGCGTGTTCTGAGAGTTGCCGCTGAGAACCCCTCGATTCTTCCCGGTTCTATCACAAAATTGTGATCCACGGCTCTCCTTCTTGAGATGTTTTGGGACAAAGGTTAGAAACACAGTAAAATTGTGTGAAATTCGCGACGAATGCTGATATAAAATTTTACTATCTGGGACACCTGCAAGCTCCTCATAATGGGCTGTAACTAAACAAACGGTCCGTATCTGTTTGTTGCCATGTGGTGTTAAATCTTCAGAAGCAGGCGCTTGGTATCCTAACTAGCAGGTAACCCAAGAATAATATATTTTTCCGATGCTTCCGGAAGCGACTTGAACCGATAGTAAACTTCCGGTGAAACCTAACCTTCAGGGCTAAACAACTGTTGGATCAGCATGGGACCACCTGTTTATTACCTTCTGTGTCAAGCCGTTGAGCAGGCTACGATTAACAGCTCCTCTTTTTGCCAAATTACCAACCTACGCGAAAACCCCAGAACATACAGAACAAGGCCTCATGAACCATTTCACGTTCAAACGTACCAAGCAACGTATTGACTACAAACCCTTCAAAACACACTTTCGAGACTCTTAACTGAACTTAATCACCAGAATAATAAATTACCCGAAATGAATTTCCAAGGAAGGACTATGATAATATTTTTCAAAGTGTTGAATGAATTAATTGTTTGCTGCACCTGGAAACATCGAATTTCAAAAAGATTTTTCTTTGCAACTGGCTTGTTTTCAGTTAACCTTGCAAATATCGTATTTGCTTCGATCTACTCCATTTTCGGCATTGTGTTTCAACTGTATAGCGGTGTCTTTCAGTGTATAGTAGTACTCGTGTATAAATAGAACTTTTATGGGTTTCTGTATGTTCATTGTATAGAGAGTTATTACGTTCTGTTTTTTTTTTGTTCTCCTCCTTTTCAAGGCACAAGTTGTGGGATTGTTGCTGTAATGCTCTCCAGTGTTTGAAGGCTTGAAGCTCGGTCAAGGTGTCGATTTCTGGCAGATTTTACTGCTTGCCGCCCGCGTCGCATACTTTTGCAAGATGCATGTAAAGGCAAACAAACAATAAGTAGTGGTTGCAATACATGAAGAATCCGCTTTCAAATGATGTGTTGGCAGACGATCGAGTGTTTTCCAGGAAATATGGTGAAGGCTCCGAGTAGTTATAACTGGCTATGCATATTTTAAGACTAGAGCAGAACAAACTTTGAATTTGAATGTAACGTGGGACCCGACGGTGAGCTTCGTTAGTCTTTTTTCCCGAGTTCATTTCTCCCTTATAAAAAATATTATGTCCCATCAAAAAACAGCCTATGTCCCCTGTATTGGAATTCGGCTACCGACTTTCTGCATCCTCCAAGTGTCCTTTGTGATTCCGTGCTCCATGCATCCAGTCTATTTCACAAAGGCCGCAGACACCATATGCCCTTTATGTGTCCCCTGTATCTACCGAAGGCAATACACCGCGTTCGTCCTATGTGTGTCCCCTGTGTTAAAATTTGGCCACGGACTTTCTGCGTCCTTCAAGGGACCTTCATGTTTCCGTCCTCTGTGTGTCCTGCAAGCTTTCAACTTTTCAGTGCCCTTTGCCTGCTGTCGAATAACAGCTCCACACAGCTACCTGGGTGTAGAAAAAATCCGAGAGCCCCACAGTCACTGGTTTGTGCTGCAGTTGTTTCTGTAAGAGCAAGCTGACAAAAATCATATGAAACACATGCAGCTCTTAGAAACCTCAGAATTTTATTCATGTTGGATCCAGAATGGCGACTAAATACAGCTGCCACACCAGACGTCGGCTCCTAATCTTCAGCCATCAGGAGATGGGATGGACACCGTCGCACTTGACCCTGAAATGACAAACACATTGATCGCACATGAAGGGTTTTTATAAACATCTCACTGGAACATTTGCTGGTTATACTGATGCACATGAGAGAGTGTTCCCAAACAAAACTGAACCAGGTATCCTAAAAGACAAGGTACAACACCGACGTTGCAATATTAAGAACCGAATTTAGAGAGAACAATCTAACTAGTAAGCTTATGGACATAAAATATGAAATACTAATATTGAGGCAACATCACCGAGAAATAAATAATGTTTAGATTCATAGCTTCTTCATGAGGGGCATTCATACTGCCTCTCAGGAACCTTAGACAGCTGAGATTATTTCAGCTGGCACTGTAGAAAGAAAGCAATACGGCAAGGGGGAGCAGGTAACATAAAATAGCACCAACATGCCAAGACAAGGCATTCATTAGTCTTCATCAAGGCGTAGTTGCTCCTGTTTACGCGTTCTTTGGATACCTACAAAGGCATCAGTTTTAATACACTTGTCGTTTGGGAGACACTGCTTGCATCTTCCAGTTTGTTTTTTGTTCCCACTGTGTTTGCTGTCAAAAAGCAAAATATTGGGAGTTGAGAAAATGCACGTCACCATAAACTGACCAACCTCTAGGTAATCTCATAACTTCGTATTTCCTTTTCCTTCAAAAAATGGGTGGACGAGACTATGCGGAAATAAGGCACAACGTAGAGTACACCCCACTGTCCAGCGAGTTCCATAATAACTGCTAGGTGCAACTATACATTCCTCATTTAGGGTGATCACAAGGTGGACTGAATAAAATAATTGCGCGAAAAATGGGAGAAACGGACGAAGTAAAAATGGACACACACGCCGTATGTGTCCATCTGTCTTCACTTGGTCCATGCCTCCTCTTTTTGCGCAATGATTTTATTTAGTTACGGAGTAGCAATGTGCCCAGGAAGCTACCCTTAGAAGGTGCACATGTTGTTATTGGGTTGGGGGGGATATTGAATAATTCCGAGGTATTTCTGGGTATGTTATCGGCATTAACGCGACCGAGGACTAACACCAGATTTGATTTATCGGTTTGTGCCTGAAGTCCGTGGGCCAAGCTACTGCGCAGAGTAATTTAAACTGACTACTTCTTTACGTGCGCTCGAAAGCTGTAAGCGCACAAGCATTTTTGCGTAAATTTCCACACAGAACATTCATACCGTCGGGCAATATTGCCAGTTTTCCTACTATATCCATCGGAATATTGCCCCAACCATGCCTTTTTATTTGTTAACCTAATGTTTTGTTACATGCACCTGGCAACACCCTGCAATCTTCTCTCCTTTTTTAAGCAAAGCGTGCATTTTGACCGGCAATCATGTTTCGCAGAGAAAGGTGTTTCTTTGCGGTCCCCATACAGGCCTTTCCTTACTTTATTCAAAATGTTCTGGAATAACTTGATGACTTTAAACGAAAGGCACGGCAATTAAATTCACCAACATTCGTCGACTGATGCTTCGGCGGTTGTTCTTTTTTTAAGTTTGTTGCGGAGAAGAACTTTGCTCCAATAAACATATATTTCTAAAAAAAAACATGCATTTTTTATGGCTGCGGAACAAGGTTCTAAACAAAGTCTTATGATATAAAACAGAACCACAAACCGCTTTTTCTTTGATTGCCGAGTAGTGTTCTACGATGAGGAGCATGATTTGGCACAGTAATTTGCTGTGGGCTATTTTTACAAGACTTCTCATAAGTACGACGCCAGCAGACTCATTAGACTTCAAGAAAGGGAGTGACAAAAAGCACGCAGTGAACCCCTTGCACTGCAAAGTAGAACTTGCTTCTAGGGCACTGAAGGGAATTCGCCTAAATTTTCTTTCTGGTTGCTTCCGGTTGTTTAACCCATGTAATCCATAATATTACTTTTCAGTAGACGTCTAAAGATCTAGTTTATCTGTAATAGTTGGCAGGAGAGCCCCCCCCCCCCACCCCAACTATTTGCGGCCATCACAGCGAACTACATCAGTGAGAAAAGCTGACGAAGTCGTTACTAATTCCTGGAGTATGAACATCGCCCTGATGGGACTAAAGAACAAGAAATGGATGTCGTAGTTTCTCACCCGCATCCGTTCCTTATTTTTTGTCCGGTCGCAGCAATGTTCTTATATCTTAATATCACTGTGAAGGTACTGCAAGGATGTTCTAATGGTTTTCAATGTTTTCATGTTCCCTCAGCCTTCGAAATCAAGATTTCCATGCATTTCACAGTCGTAATGAACTCTTTGTTAACTTGCAGGTTGTGCAGAATAGATAGAAACAGGAGGCACCCAATTCCTTAGTTGCTTGTATAGATCCTTCTAGTAAAACACATGGCCCTGATAGAAAAATTGAAGTTCAAGTTGCAAATGAGCCAGCTTGTAAGTAGTAAATGAGCCAGTAAATTATAACAGCTTAAAATACTGGCTATGACAGGACACTCTATACTTATTTCGGTAGGTGCAGGAAAGATTCAGTTTGAGTTGTTGCGGGCAAAAAAATAATTACATGCATGACGCAATCCTTACAAGGCTTTCAGCCATTCTTGAAAGCAACAGAGACAACTTTACACTGAATGAATGGGAATTAAATTAGGACCGTTAAACTTCCCTACGTGGCAGACGCTTGCGGCCCTAGCTTTAAACTGTTCAATCACATTCTACGGTCAAGAGGGTGCGAGGGGTGGTTACGGAGTTTCATATGCTCTCACAGGCACTCGGCGAACCTCTCAGCGTGCAAACACCACCATCCGTTTGGCAAGCTGCAGTGCTGAAGAAAGAATCGTGATGCAGACGCGCAAGCCCACACCGCATTTAATCTGTTTCGCACCATGACTGTACCCCACATCGCATGTACACTTGTAAGAATCAACACGTTGAATCCATGCTGTGCATGATAGGTTCAACACAGTTTATGCGAGCCAGCTGCAGAAAATGTCGCACCACAAAAAAGCAATCTCTGCCAGGTCAAGGGGATGCTTAATCACATTAGCAAAATGAAAACATATTTTTCGCATCTACACAGTAAAAACTGCCTCGTAACTACACCGGCGTGGCAGGCTTGAAGGGCAGGTTTTCAAGCCCAGAGGTCCAAGCAAGCTACCAGGTCAAATTTTCACTGCCTAATGAACTTCAGTGCATGCGGTACTACTTATAAAATTGCTAGAAATTGTGCGTGTATGTTTAAAATTCAATGTATATAAAACGCTCACCTTATATAACTGAAAATGTAATGCAGCCTTTCGGCATTTCTTTACCCGTAAACGAAAACTCACGGTCAGAACAATGCTAGGCAGCGTATGTCTTTGGTCCAATGTCCCCTCCAAACACACATCGAGGAGGGGCGCCGTGTTTTAAATTCATTAACACAGTTCTCTCATTATGTTCATGCAACAAGCTTTAGCGGTCGAGTGAACCCAAGGTTGATCACTTACACAGCATATTAGGCGCCACTTCTAGAAACCCATTCATATGCGCACGCCGATTCCGCTGTTAACTTAAAACAAAACGACTGCGACGTGAAAAACACCAAACGAAAGACTGAACACGTTCTGCTTCCGCGTAACCAGCAAAAAAAAAATGCTAACCAAAAGGCTCTGCGGCAACGCGGACGAAAATGTTAACATTCACCCCGACAAACAATGACTACAATCACTCACATCAGAACACCATGCATATTTCACACGTCGTGCCAACAGCCGGAACTTGTAGTAGAGGCTCTTGATTCACGCAGGCAGACACAAACTGTAAGGTGTTTTGTCACACGGTGACCTCTATGTGCGTCTACTACGGCAACGCTGCACGGTGACGGCACAGACGCTTAGCGAGCACTGACAACCTTTCAGGTGGCAGAAGAGCAGTAGCGCTCTTCTGCCACCTGAAAGGAGGTGCACCTAGTAATTCGCATAAACCGTATTAAAATCACCAAAACCTGAACAACGCACCAGCACGTTTTTGTGCGCACCGCACTGACTAGACTATACTAAACTATGCTAGACTAGACTATAGTCTAGATATGCTAGACTATGCTAGACTTGTTAGTAAAATTGCCTGTATATCAGCTATTCTATGATCGCCCTTGACGCAAACTAGGCAGACGCCATAATGGTATTTTGTTAATGTTGATAAATGCAAGTATATATACAATCGCGGTACCTTTTCTTTACAGCGAGCAACGCCTTTTATTGTCATAAGTTGTCGTTACTAAAAAACAAATAAAAACCGAAACTGTAAAGTTACTATCATCGTCATGTACATTACGATTGACTCTTTGGTGTTTAGTTGAGCGTACAAGCATTCACTCCTTTACTTTTCACGCACAGTACCGTCACATAAAAATATTCCCTGCAGACATACACACACGCCCACAAAACATTCGCTGGCGATTAGGATAGTCCTTAATGCGATATTTCGGCGCAACTGAATGGCTGCTTTGACTGTGCAAAATATATCGAGGAAAAAAGAATTTCAGGCAGATAGATTTTTATGTTTACAGAAAGCTTGTATTTGCAGTGGCAGACGAAGCACACGCACCGGTTGCCTCGGTCATTGTTCATCAGTCACTCGGGGTTCTGGCGTCGACGGTGCTGAGCCTCCACTCTGGCAGGTCGTTTAGCCGCAGCGGCTGACGAAGCACAGGACCGGTTGCCTCACTCGTAGTTCAGCACTCTCTCCTGATGGCTGCAGTGCGCTTAGGCAGCACTTACTCATGAGTTCTCTCGATGGCAGCTCTGGTGAGCCTCTGCGTTTGCGGCGCGAAGTGCGTCTAAGGAAGGAACCGCGAAATGCGTCTAAGGAAGCGAACGCACATCGTCGTCACGCGACGCCCCCATCACATCTTGGCCAATCGTTCCGCATTCTTGTGCGGGCACAGAATACTGTCCCTTCCACCCGCACGCCTTCGGAGAACCGTCTCGCGACGCCACGGTTTACCGCCCTCCTCTCAATTTCGCGAAAGTCTCCTCATTCGCTCTCTTTCACACTTCGGTCTTGTCATCGCTCGCCCGGTTGCGACGACGACGATGACGACGCCGCGCAGTCCAGGAACAGGCGCTAAAGGTCTGCGCCCTAAAATAACGTGCGTCAGGTCTTCACGCAGGCAAATAGTTTACTATAACGTAGGCTTAGAGAGGCCATGCAAGTTTGAGTATATCGAACTAAGTTTACACCACCGTCCCTGCGGCGGCCATGGCGGAGAGGTTGCGTTTTCGCAATCAGTTTTTATAGGCCCAGGCTTCAATCCTGGGCGTTTTACTCTTTGGGTTTCAATTAAAAATTTTATATCTTCGGTTATCTTTGGTGTTTTGACAATTTGCTATATTTTGGCGGTGATATGTGAGTTATACCTAGGTTTTCTTATGTTAGGGAGAGTGGAGTAGTGGCAGACGCGGTGTTATTGTTTCATGAAATTGCGGTGGACGTCCTTTACAGGCACTCTATCCTTTCAGTGATTTTCTATTTAAAGCGAAACTTTTTACCTCTACTCCCCAAAGGTTCTATCGCAACCGTTGGTGTCAACATAAACTCCCGCAAAAAAACAAAACAAGTTACTGGCACCGCCTGGAATTGAACCTGGAACGAATGGAGAAACGGATCGAGCACCCGTCTTCTTTCTTCATAACGTGCTAGGACACATTTCTTGTAGATGACAATGAATTGTGATTGTTATTGATGCGTGTGCAAAAATGCATTGTTGTATAGTGCCTTCGATATGACTCTTTATCTTCCGGTTTTTGTCTTTTTTAATTGTTTCCTCTTCGTTTTATTTTTTTTCATTGTTTTTGTTTCTTTTCTTCTTTTTCCAACCTACCAGTCCAGTACGCGTTTATTTTCATGATACCGCTTGTCCTTTTTTATCCCGTTCTTGCCCTCTTTTTAAACGTTCAATGCCTGCTTTTCATCGCAATCCTTTCTTTTTTACGTTTTTTGTTCCTTTTCCACAAAAAGTACCTCTACTGCCCGTCTGGTCGGATGCGGCTGTTCTGCCTTCCTTCCCCAAGCACTGTGGGCTTAGGAAGCAAGAAAACCCTTGTACCACTATGATGTGCAATAAACTATCTATCTACCGATTGAGCTACGAACCCACGTGAATAAGGGGGAGACAGACGGTGCACTCACCGAGCATATCTGCATGTTTACCCCCTGCGTTCTCATTGAAAGTTATGCGATAGCTTTACTCGACCTCTCGCTCTGCTGTGCACTCTACGCACGGCAAGGGTAGCGGCCGTGTGCGCGCCTTGCGCATGCGCTCGGAGTAAGTAAAAATTAAAGGAAGATCACAACAACGCATCCTCCGTCTCTGCGGCTGATCTCGACGCCTGCTTCGGCGGTGGCAGAAACGGGGGGGAAAAGTGAGATCGCCTAACAGCGGGTTTGAGCGTTTTAAATTACAAAAAAACGTTCCCACTCATGGTCTTCACCAATAAAACTAAACCAACTAAAGTTCATGAATCACGCATTGATATAACCTTAGCAAAGAATATCTTTTTGAAGTAATGCAGGGTGTGGTTAAGTGCTTTTAAATGTATCTGGTTTCCCTCTCTGTAGAGCCTTGTGCGCGAGTTAAAGTGACGTCGCATAGCTAATCGTTGTGGGTGTCGCTTACTTCAACCACCTACAGAGGGTGGGCTGGCGCGCATTTTTTTTTCCCCTAATGAATTCATGTCGTGTCATGCGAAAAAATCCTACCTTGTATAAGAAATTATAAATGTTTGAAAATCCCTCAATTATGAACAGTGTGAGGAACATGTTATTAAAAATCAGTATTTAGCTAAGACAATGTCTCCTGGAAGCATAATGAGCTGTCTTAGAAACGTGTGAAATCTTATTGATCACCCACGAGAGCACACTCGAGATGTCATGCTTCCCATCGATGTGCATGTATCCCATATAAGATCACATATGCCGCAGGCGCACACAGACGAGGAGGAGAGAGGGGGTGGCAACGAACGAGGAATCCTCTGGCTGTGTCTCTTATCCATCTATGCATAAATAGTTTTGTGTCGCAAGCTATGCCCTGATAAACATTACGCAGCTTCAGCACCTCGCTGAAAGGATCAGCTATTTTGCAACGACCCTGAAGGAAAACATAAATGACCAAGACAATCGGAAGGTTACATTGTCCACGCTAGCAAGTTTTTAGGCTGTTTTAGGGGCGAAGCCCCTTAGCGGCTCGGGCGGTCGGCGTCTCTTGTAGCCAAACTAAAAATAAAACACCGGGACACTCGCTTTCCAACGCCTCGCGCTATAACCTAAAGCACACTACAAAGAACACACCGGGACAATCAATTTCCAACACCTCGAGCTAGAACGCTTCGTGTTTCAAGGACAAGCGACTTTTACAGCAAAGCTGCATACGTCTACCCACAATGGTTTCATATCCGTGGGCGAAAACAGCAAGGCGCAAATAATACTTACACATGGCATGCTTCACTCCTTCCCAGTTTTCATGTTAAAGGAGATGACCCGTGATTTTCGTTTTCATTTTCACATTGCTTTCTTTACTATTCTGCTGTTTTTTACTTTTTGTTCTTTTTATATTCTTTTCCCTCCCATATTTTTTCCGAAAGGGGGCGGGGGTAGGAAACAGACGGGGCACTTCGAATTCTCTCACTTAATCTGCATCCTGCTGACGTCACCTTTTCATGAAATGTTCAAGTTGGTAGTAATATTTCTATGAATTTACCAGACCTCACAAGTATGGAATAGCATGTAAAGTGCTGCAGTCTGGCAATTTCCCAAAACCATTGACATTGTTTCTTACCAACTAGCCAAGCGAAAAACCTAATTATTCGAGTACCATTAAGGCTTACAGGATTCCTTTCATGTTGCTTAGTTTACGGATCTTTAGAAAATGAATAGAAGTGGAACAAATAGTTCTATATTCCCCCCAATGTCCTAGAGGTAAAACAAAGACAATTAATCAGTCCTCCGACATCATTTTGCCCTGAGTACACACATGGGCAACAGCCTTGCGGAACTCAGAAAGAGAAGTAAGCAAGTCAGTTTTAAAGTTCGACATTACTCGCCGAAAATAAAATGTTCGTATAGTGATTTAAACTTCGTTTTTACCCGAGTGCAACAAAGGCAAAACCGCACGTCTGTTTGCCCTGCAGTCTACTCAAAATACACTGCTTGTTTATCCCCTAGAGAAAACACAAAGGAAAGTCAAGAGAACGGCAACAGAGTCATAATGAAGTAGACCCAAATGTAACGTAAAAGAAAAAAAATAATTTGATGAGGGAATAAGCATTTTATTTTCTTCGTTTTTTGTCGAGCTAACTGTCGTTCGCCGATTTCAGCGCCGTCTTTAGTAGTTATTCGTTTACGGGGAGTCCACCCGTCCCAATTCCGAAATATAAGCAGCGCCCAATTCCAGTTCTTCCAACCAACTTTGTTGACTGACATATATGACAACCATTTACTATCCCCAAGTGCTACTCCCATCTCCAGTTTCTAGTGCTCTTAGAACTAACCTAGGCTTTCTTTGAAGCGCGTAGTCAGACACAAACTTTCTGTCATCAAAGTTATCACCATCAGCAGGCATAATGATACTGGCTTAGCGAATATAGTATAAATGACGGCATTCATAAATTCCGCTAGGAGGTTATTGCGAGGTTTGAGCTATGAATTTCCACTTATCTGCCACATCTCAAGCCACAGTGCGTGGTTTCCAACTTCCACCGAATCCGCTTACCTTGTTCAAAGAGAGATGAACAGTGGCATGCGATCTCGCTCACAAGAGAGTCCGCACAGTGGCTTCCGGTGGCTTCTGCTCTGGGCTGGCAACAAGGGAAAAGCCCCTGAAGTGCCTGGCACGGTACAAACTCAACAGTTCGCAACACATACAGCGATAACACAGATGGCCTAGTTGCAGAGACAGAAGTTGGCTCAGCCTAGACATCTTCGGTACGAGAGTAAATGGTTCTTATCGCTCTGTTTAGCGTCGTTGATTTGCAAACTCTCTTATCTGAAGCGCTGGCACACAGCCTGAAAAATGGTTATCTGGAACTTTTGCCTGTATTTTGCTTTGTTCGGTCCAATATTTACATAAACGTTGCCGCTGTGTATGTACCTCCAGATACATTAATTGTTATGTAGGGATGCGGAAACACGGAAGGAGCTTTATTTGGGCGTAAACCTTGCTGTTATTTTTAGAGAGAGGGCTGCATAACGGGCACTGCCTACGAGAAAATGGCGTTGTTAGTAACATGGACCTTCTTCAGGTCCTTGCCTCAACAATACTCCCCACAAATAATGTCACAATCCACTGCTTGCAATCATGATGCCTTCGACAGAGCATTGCGCTCCTGCTGAAACCCTCACCTGTGCTTCGGGCAATTGTTTTGAATTTGTTGGATCACTTAGCGGACTGTTGAGAGCTGCCTTTGCACCAATTTACCTCTCACCTTCAACGCAGTTGTTTGGTTGTGCCTAGCCAGGCTCAATCAATAAGCGTGCCTACAAGTGCTAAGCATTAACACCTACACTTGCTACAAAGACCAAAGAACGGACCGAACATCCACGAAATCGCGCTCAGGGTACAGGCTTCTGGAGAAGGTTTTATCGACGTCAGAAATGATTTAACTATTTTCTGCCATTGAATTGTTGAATAAGCTAGCTTCTGGAAACCTCGTGCCAATGAACCTCGCTCATTCAGGACACCAAAGAACAAAAAATTGCAAAAAAAAAAAAACGAAATAGATTTTTTGGACGGTGAAAGAACTCGAACAATACCAAGGAATAACAACGTCTATGTTAAGTGCCCTTTTTGTTCTCAAAAACAAGTTCATAAACCTGATGCCGAGCACAGCAAAAAAAAAAAACGAATGCCACTATTTCTTGCCCGCAGACCTCGATGTTATGCACTGAGGGCCTGAAGAGTCAGAGCGTGATTAACAATCGCAATACGTCTGCTGACTCTGCAAGAAATGTCGTGGCAATACGATGTTGTTCTGCCGCTCCTGCCACGTCTTTCTTCTCTCTACTCTCACCTCTCACGCTTTTCCCCTTACGTCCCACTCCTCCCAGCCTAAACACGATAGCGATTTGCTCAAGGCAAATCAATTTAACCGCGTTCCACTGCTTGCGTGCCATCTACTCGAACAATTCGTTACTGTTGGACTTCAAATTCCACCGCGAAATCCACGCCCAGGCAAGAGCGCTCCTTGTATTTTGGGTCGAACCTCTCTGTTCAATGCAAATTTCTTATTTGCTATCGCAAATATCAAACACAAGTCTATTTTCAATTTAAAGAGCATGGTCTAGCAGACTTTTTGGCGAAGCTTCGATGGCTAAGAATCGGGATTTTATGGCATGCGCTCCCGTGGGACAAACCGGAATGTCAGGAAGCCATCCTAAAACGACAATGCTTATCACCAAAGCAAACGCATATCGCCACTCACGTCGAAGCGGAAAGTGGCCCCTGAAAGAGGAAAGTGAAAGAGCCAAGTGGGAGCGAAAGTGCCAGCAACTAAAGCAAACGCACAGACCCAAAGCAAAGGCAGGTCATTGCTCCCGTAGGAGCTATGGGTGCACGAAATGTATGAGGTACGCATCACGCGGAGTGCGCCTAGTAAGGTAACCATGCATGCGACGTTGGAAAACAAACGTCTGGTTGTGTGAGTTATGAGAACACGGTCAACATCAAAGTTCCACGGCGTTCAGATTTTGACTTGGACCTTAAAGTTTTACGTCTCATCCCGCAGGTATGCACTCTATGAAGTCCCCGTAGGTCGTCTTTACTACAGCGCCCCGGGTTAACCAATTTAAGTGACCAAGTGTGCAAATAAGCGACTGACGAAGCCCGACATATGATGTGACTAAAATAGTGCATGTGCGCAGAAACAACCCGCCAGGCGTGAATGGCGTTATGCATTGCGCTAGTCGCTGCGAATATTCCCCTTTTCATTCAAATTGAACGCTCAGCCGAGCTATTTGTCAAATTTGTACACTAGGCCAATTCGTAGGTTATTATGGACCATCGTGCTGAAGAAGCCATACTGGTACTTCTTAGACTGAGCATTTGGTGTGAAGTAGTTGTCATTAATAGGCACCATTGGTAATAGGCACCATCAGTACAGCGAAACAGAAGGATGTGCGCATATGTGTGCGTCTGTCTTACGGACGTCCGCCATCAATGCTCAAGAAAATCAAATTAATATTTCACGTTTCACTATATCTTGTGTCACCTGAATGTCGTGGCTAACATAGTTGCTTTTATTTTATTTGTTTAAGAACACAGGGGCGTAAGGTACAAGCATAATCGAAAATACAGCACAGGTGGAAACATCCAAAAAAGGCCCTAGCAATAAATTGTCGGAGAGAAAAAAATTCCGGGCCCTCTCCACTAACACGAAACTTGGGGAGGGGCTAAGCATGCAGTGTGTAAGGGTATTCTTGGCGCCTTGGCGTTTTTGCCAACGGAGATGAACCCTTTGGCGGTTTAGGTATACAGCTTTGCTGTTAGTCTCTTGTCTTTGAAGCACGAAGCTCTCTAGCGCGAGGCGTGAACGAGTGTCCCGGTGTTTTTTAGTACGCGTTATGTTCTAGCGTGAGGCGTAAACGAGATTCCCTGTGCTGTGACTACATGAGACGACGACTAGAATGACGATGACGGCAGGAGACGCCAGCAGCCCTAGCCCTTAAGGGTCTTCGCCATTAAAATGCCGGGCCCTCTCCAGAAATATGTAACCTGGGGAGGGGCGAAGCCCGCAGTGTATAAGTGCATCCTTGGCGCCTTGGCGTTTTTGCCAATGGAGGTGAAAACGTTTAAAACTTTCTTGTCTTTGAAGCACAAAGCTCTCTAGCGCGAGGCGTCAACGAGTGTCCCGATGGGTTTTTAGCACGCGTTACGAAGCACACCTACGCGAGGCCTAAACGAGTGTCCCGTTGTTTTTCTAGTACGCGTTACGTTCTAGCGCGAGGCATAAACGAGTTTGCAGGTGTTTTAGTACCGTGACTACATGAGACGGTGTTTTTGACGATGACAGCTAGGAGACGCCAACCGTCCCAGCCCCTAAGAGGATTCGCCTGTAAAAAAGTATATGCACTGGTTGCCAGAATCAAAATGAACAAAAGTTTCTAATAAATAGAGATAGTTGAGGAACTGCTCGGGTGTGTTGTTGTAATCGTTCATAATTCGGGGAAAAAGAACATTCAAACAGACTGGTCGACGAGAACAGTGGAGTCAAAGACAGGGAATTGGAGTGAAGAGTACAAGGGGTTTCGTAAAGGAAATAGAGTCTAAAGCGAGTTTGCAATGATATAATAAATACAGGAACATAAGGCGGAGACGCTGTACCCTGGACTCCAGTGTTCGAATAACTTTGTTTCGCATCAGCTAGAAACGGAATTTATGCGACATATTTAGAAGAAAGAAGCCTGAAAGCTTTTCTTGGAATATTTTTAGTAGCGGTTCATAATATTTGCTGTGTTGGAGTTTCAAATAGCGCAAGCGTATTCCAGTTTAGGCCTACTGCATGAAAGTATTTTAACTTTAGTTGGGGTGTCTCAGAGCTCACGCTGAAGTAAACATAATAGACGAAAGGCAGACGAAGAAACCTTAGCGACGTGCGAATTCCAGCTTAGGTTATTATTTGAAGTAATGCCCAAATATTTGTATTCCGGTAACTCCTTTTGGGCATTTCCTGAGAGAGAGAGAGTACAAAAATTGGGGTGGATTTTGTGTTTTGGCGATGCGAAAGAAGACGGTTTTTACGGGTTTAACACCAGGCCTCGTTCGTGGCTCCAGGAGAGGATATCACCGAGTACGGAGTTAAGAAGCGGATTGGTCATTAATGGTGGTAATATTGTTATGCAACGCTAGCGCACCGATTGGCAAAAGATAACGAAGTTGTGACAACTGTGCGTACTGATTGATGCTTGGATCGAAGAAAGGAAAGAGGATGTTCTTTGGTAGGCTTGAGGACAGTCTGCTCGTTATCGCTGTGGTGCTATCTGCGTTGGTTACACCGTATAAATACTGCAAGTACGTCTTCTATTCTTTCTGACATTGTGCTGGCGAAGATAATGCATCCCGTTCGCGTACCTTCGTAGCCTCTCGCCCACAAGCCTGGTAATCTTGACTTCGCTGGTGCAAGCAGTTTCACCCTACAGAGGATGTAACAGGATCTAGCACAGATCTTCGTAGTGAACGCCCCACTCACTAAGGCGTGATGGCTGGCTGTGAAAACAACAGAACCACCACGCCCGTCGCCAGTGCGTCCTAGCCTCGCTACCCCGGGACCTTTTGCTGCAGGGATGGTGGGAATTGGATCAACATCGAGAATTGGTTCCACATCTACGAGCGATTAATTGCGCATAAGCGATGGGCCCCTACGCTGATGCTGCCGAATGTTGTCTTTTATATCAAGGGAACATCTAGAGTATGATTCGAGACTCGTGAGCACGAAGTGCCATTTGGGTCCAGTGCGGAGAAAAGCTCCACGAACTACTGGTAAATCCCCGTCCACAAGCTCGCTGCTGAACAAGCACTTGCATCACGTACGCATACGTAACTGAACTTTACGTTTCATACATGCGGGACGCGCTTCCGTTTTGCCGAAGAGTCGACCCCAACATAACGGAGGCGAACTATGTTTCCTATGTACTCGCAGGAGTATTGGACGACGCCTTGCATCTGGTTGTCTACAAAGACTGTGTCACCGTCGATTCTATCGTTAAAGAATGTGGATGGTTTGAAGAAACGAAAAGTCGTCGCATTGCGGAGCAGTTGACTCAGATACCAACACGTCTGCGACTTCGTCATGCGAGGACATTCCTTTCCAGCCGCTTCAAGCGACCCCTCTAGAAAACCCAACCACAATTACACGCCCCGAGATGGAGGTCATTACTACAGCCTCGTATCCACCACGAGCGTGAGAACTTAATCTGCCCACTCTCTCGCTGATACAAGCCGTCGTGAGGCACGAGATTTCGAACTTGGTACTGCCGTCCATCCGCTCCGTGAGTGATGTATCGGACACGCAAATACCGCTATTCTTTTCTCACCGGAATGAAATCGCTGCTCCCATGCAGTTTTCACACCGGCCATTTGGGGAATGCAGGCCCCCCGCATGATGAGACAATCTGCTTTATTTGCTGGTGTGCAGGCCACATAGCCAGATACTGCCGGACGGGTTGGGTATCGCATCCCCGCCATGAGTCCATCCCGACAATATTTTTCTCACTTTGAAGACAATTGCCCTCGCTTTTCACTCGCCATGTCAGACTTGATTCTAATATAATCCTGTTGTATAAACCAGGGTCACGAGACCTGGTGACAAGCATCATATCGTATTTCCGGATCATTGCAACACTAAAATTACTAAACCCCAGCCTCACTAGAGACGCTAGCCTCACTAGCGAGACCAGCCTCACTAGAAAGGCTAGCCGAACTGGACAGACTAGCCTCATTAGGTTAAATAAAAAGGCAATCTTTTATACCGGAATAAATCGCAGTAAGGTAAGGAATTGGGCTAGTTGCTTTTGGATGTTGATGGAATGCGCTTTAGGTTACACCAGACCCACTCTTTAAAGAAGGCAAACGAACAAATCGGAAAGGAGACAAACCGTGCGGTCCACTTCGTACATTTGCCTTCCTTCAAAATCGTGTACATTGTAACATTAGCGCAGTCGACGAACACACCAGAATACCTTCTGCATGCCGAGTTAAACTACAGCACTTGGCTTCAGCATTATTGAATGCAGTTGGTTGATGAAAAAAATATCTTCTATTTTACCATAAAGGCACTGCTCCTCTCCTGCACCACCTAAAGCATCCCGCAGCATCCGCTTTGGATTGCCTAAAAAAGGAAGATATCCAATTGAGGCAACCACTCCATTTCCGAGAGTTGCGACTGATTATCACTATTATGTAAGTTTTCTAGCAAGCATTACCGTCTCGCCTAGCGTGATGCGCTGAGAGTTAAAAGAGTGCCGAGTGACAGAAACCGCACGTTAGAATCGAATACACATCTTGCCTGCCCCAGTCCTCATTTAGGAAAATCTAGTGCTTGTATCAAATAAGTATGTTCATGTTCAAGCTATTTCCAAATTCCCATAGGTTTTCAGCTTTTGCTCAGTACTTTAGCAAATTCCCATGAATGAAATAGGGTATTTTATCTCAAGGCAATCTGACACGTTATGTGATGATGTCATGCTCCAGAACGCTATACAATCAAAACAATAGTGGAGGTGAAAATATTACACTTTCCTTAAATTTGATTTGAATAGTAGCTATAGTTGTTTCAGAAGCTACATGCAGCACTGTTGAGGCTGCATTTTTTGAACAGTCCATTAATTGAGGTCGCCTAACTCACTGTGAAAGAAAACGACGATAGGCGCCGGGGCTTTGCGATACAACCTGCCCAGAGGGGAGATGGAAATGTCACCCTTCACTGTTAGGCATATCCAGTGTGCGGTTTGTTCTGTGGTTTGTTCCGAATTTCTGCACGCAGCTTCTGAACGGAACAATAGTAACTTTTGGTTAAAAAAACCTGCACTGAGTTGGAAAGCCTAAAAGAAATGTAAAATCCGTTTCAAACCACGCAAAAAATTTTCTATAATGGATTATGAAAAGGAGAAGCAAACAGACAATTATTAGATATGTATAGTGCGTGTTCATCTCCGAACACCCATTTCGCCTGTTTTGTGTGAAGTTTAGAGAAAACTGTTTTTTACAGCATCATGTTTTTTATTTTAAATGCACAATTCCTATGTTACTCCTTAATAGGCACTTATGTAAAGCCGTTGTTTTTTTACCGAATAGGTATTCTGGGTTTAGCATTGCTGGTAACATAACATTATTCAAAATTAGAAGGATGAAAATACACTGCTGGTTCCCAGAAATTATGGTACACCGGGTAGTGCGGAATAAACCCGAGACATGTGCGCCATTCGAGCGATAAACTGATCGACCAAAGACGGCAATAGTGAGAATGGTGTTCAACATAATCTTTTTTTGAGGAAGGTGGTCAGTGACGCTAACATTCGCTTGTGAGAATCCAACGTTCTACTTTTCGGCGGTACATGCGTGTCTACAATAGTATATACAGCACAATGCTGAATTATAAAGAAATGGCAAGAACAACACAGGTGTTTACAGGTAATTACAGGTGTTGTAGCGCGTCAATATCGCGGTGTCTTCGGAAGAGCCCTACGCACTGTAGTCCATATACGATAACATCAATTGATAAATGCAACAATAGAGCCTGCTTAAACCCAGTTTTGCTACATGCAAGAAATAATGCGTCCGCCGAGTACTTTCTAGACAGCCCTCACGTGCGTTGTTCCTGAAGACTTCACCGAAAGTGTCTACGAAAATTAAATCTTTTGAAGTAATTTGTATGTTACTAGAGGAGGGGTTAAAAGAAATGCGAACAAAGGAACGCACAGCCTCCGATGTATGCGCCACCATCTGGCTGCAAAGTCAGTAAACTGCGCGCACGCCCACTTTCTGGAGAGCATTTGAGAGTGTGGCCCACGGAGCAAGATGTGTGGCCTACATTTTTGGGAAATGCTTGATGAAGAAGCGGCGCCGATAATTTATTTTGCGGCGCCTTTTCACGCTGTGTCGCCACTGAGCAGGATGATCGTTGAAGGGCATCATGCTAGCGGAAATCAGCCTGCTGCACGCTGGGCTCCCGAATGCATTAGCAGAGTCCTTCAATGCCCTTCTGGTCATGAAACTTTGCCGTCAGGCTAAGGGAGAGCTTCGTACGCTGCCCCGCCGCGGCGCTGGTGTTGATCGGAGGGCAGCCGGGAGCGTGGTCAGAGGAGCGCGTTTGGCAGGGAACGGACCATGGAGTAAGATAAAACAGACGCTCGCTTGCGCTTTACGTGTCGTGCGCCACTCAAATGGACTTATCATTTTGTGAGTGGCGAAAAAATTTGGTGCGAACGGGCACGCTGCCACTGCGTTCCTGCCTGCCGGCCTGGCTACAGAGCAGCGGAGGCCGCCCGGTGCCCTCCGAACTGCGGTGACGCCCCTCGCGGTAGCCTTTGTCCCTGTACGAAACTGGGCCGGGAGTTTCACAACCAGACAAGCATTGAAGGGCTATGGTATTAGATAACAGTATGCTGAGTGGCGACAGAGTATAAACTGACGCATCAAAATAAATGACCGGCGTCGCTTCTTTATCATAAATTTCCCTAACAGTAGGCCCCACTCTCAAATGCTGGTAAAGAACAGCGCATGCGCAGTCTACTGACAGTGCAGCCCGACGGTGCAGCATGCGTCGGAGGCTGTGCGCTCCGTTGTTCGTATTTCTTTAATCCCCCTTGTACAACAATCTGTGTAGTTGACGTAGATATTAAGCCCCCCCCCCCCCCCCAAAAAAAAAAAAAAAACCAGGAAAAAGGAGTCAAAGAGAGGCGCCATTTCCTGGACCGCGTTTTTTGTGCACGTAAAATGAACGTTATGGACGTATACCAACTAGCCCAAACGCGAGCCCTTTTTTGTCTCATTGGCTACGTTCAAAATCCGAAGGGCCCTGACATTATACATGCTGTGTACTAACCCGCGTGTCAAAATCCTCATTTGACTGACTGGTCCCCTCCACGTGCACATTCTAACATTCAAGCTGGAGGCAGAATTATGCCTTAAACACCAGGCACAACTGGGTGAAAGGAAAGAAGACTGGACAGAATCGAGCTCTTCGGTCCTGCCTTTTTTCCCCCCAAGAGACACCGGACGCCTAACCTGAAACTTATGATCGAATATCAAATAGCCTGCATTGACCCTTTCGTTTAACTCAGAGCTCGAGGAACAGGAGTACCTGAACTTCCGCGCTCGGGCTGCTGGGGGGCCTGAAGGCGGCCTGGGCTGAGGCGACCACCCACTCTCCTTTCCCCTTCCCCTTTCCCTTAAAAATAATGCCGACCAACAATATGCTTGTGCAAAAACCACTACGCTCGCGTTCGTGTGGATTGTGGCCTGAAGTGCGCCTTGATGACCCATTCATAAAGAATACACCTTATTACCTTTCTCCCCCCTACGACCAATAACGTGTATGTGTGTTTAATATGCCTGGATGCGTGTTTAAATGCCTGGGTCCATTTGTAGATAGGAGCAGGGGCCTTTACGTGCGCAGACACATACCACTATAGACGTAGATATAACCATCTACCATTGTGATTCAAGGGATTGTTAAATGATCACAAACCAAAAACCCCTCAATCAAGAACGTCACAAAATTAAGGGTAGAGCAAGCGATTTGTCTTTTGCGTATGCGTGCATGCGTATGCAGGTGTGTGGAAAAAAAGAAGGAAATGGTTTAAATAAAAACAAACAAGAGAACAACTGTAACGGGTTGTATCAGTCCCATGCTTTTCCAAATTGGCTACGAGGTGGCTGTATTTCCCTCCACTTTCGAGTGTAATTTAGTTTATGTCTGCCAGTTGTCGCTAGGGCATGTCCTAACGCGCGAAATTAGTAGAGCTATGCTTTTTGCGTCTCCGTGCTATCAGACCTTTCCCCTGTCCCGCGCCATCGACTCCCCGTAAAACCTCCTCCCTTTGGACAAGGTTTAGAGTACTGATGCCATTGGTATTAAAGCGGCAAATCATTACTGAGCATCGTGAAGTTGTTGATTGATGGTAGGGTTTAACGCGCCGACGCAACGCAGGCGATGAGGCGCGCCGTAATGGAGGGCTCCAGATTAATTTCGACCACCTGGTGATCTTTAACGTGCGCCGAAATCTCGTACACACGGGCGCTTTTGCTTTTCGCCGCTATCAGAAAAGCGGCCGCCGCCGCCGGGAATCGAACCCGCGACCTCATGCTCAACAGCGCGACGCCCTAGCCACTGAGCCACCGCGGCGGGTGACGTGAAGTTGTTGAAGGAACACAATAAAAGGCAGCAGCGCAGAAAGTCTTATACACACTACGTATGTATATTTATGTGTGCGTGGGTATTTGTGTGTGTGTGTGTGTGTGTGTGTGTGTGTGTGTGTGTGTGTGTGTGTGTGTGTGTGTGTGTGTGGGTATTTGTGTGTGTGTGTGTGTGTGTTCGTGCGTTCGTGCGTTCGTGCGTGCGTGCGTACGTGGGTGTGTGATTGCGTGTGTGAATTAATGCGTGTACGTGTGTGACTAGTGTGCGCGTGGAAATGCAGATAACACTCGATTACTTTTGCTTCTACATTTCTACATGCCACGGTGGATAAGTACCGGTCACTACGCTCCCCTTATTTGGGCCATAGTTTGTTTGCGTGTGTTTGATTACGATCCTATACTTATGCCTCGGTTTTGTTTCTGTTCGTTGCCACTTTAAGCATGATCCCCATATTACTTCAAGAGTTTTCAAATCTGCTTCAATGCGCTTTACCCGGTTACCTACGTTAGGGGAACGAGCCCACTCGTCATGAGCCCGCTCGTCACCGGAGAACTCGTCGTAGGCCAACTCGTCACACCGACCTTTTTGTACAATGCCATCTCGAAATAGGGACTCTCGGGCAAGGTGCCTTTTTGGCGCACGCGATTTCGTCGCACCGCGACCATGTGAACAAAAGCCTCGAAGCGCTGACCGGGAATTGGTGTTGAAAGTGGTTCCAAGGCTGGTTTCAACAATGTTAAACTTGTTACAGTGGTTTAGAAGGCCATGGGGAGGTCCGCACGCCACCTGAACACGTGTATAATGCCCTGCAGCGCTGCTTTTTTTTTCTTTGGGGAAGTGGGGAGTCAGCGTGACCTGGACTGCTTTGAAGGGCTGATCATACAGGGGCGTTGAGGTTGGGTCGTTGAGCTGGTATTAAAAGTTGCAGCTGTAGTTGGCCAATGTTGTGGAGAGGTCTGTGTGACCACGTCATCGTGTGACCTGCACATATGTTGAAACCCTTTAAACGCAGTTGAAGTGCTGTTCAGGGGGGGGGGGGGGGTGTATGGGGAGGACGGCGAGACGCAGAAGTACTTGTTTCGAAAACAGTCCTGATACCAGAGCAATTTCTCAATTAAATTTGGGCACAAAAATATGTTGGTTTTTGTCGTCGCTTGGATTTCACTGCTCCGCGACGTGGAAAACAAAGCTGTGGCTATAAAGGGCCAGGAAGAATGGTCTACGGCCAGCTCAAGTTACACCTAAAAAAGAAGCATCAGGGCATAAAAGCGTGTCATGTGATATAAGTGAGTGCAATTATAATTTAAACATAATAATGAGGTGTGATGGTGTATTAACCTAACTTCTCCCGCGAAAAATTCGAGCACACCTGCCCAGGGCCGTAGCCAATTTTTTTCTTGAAGGGGGGGAAGGCGGGGGGGGGGGGGGGTGTTGTGGGAAGGGAGAATATTTGCCGAAAGAAGCACCAAGTCTGACTCCCGTCGTCCCTGCACTCGCCTATACCTTTCTTTAAAAGGCGACACATAGCAGGCGGTACCGACACATAGCAGGCGTTACCGGCGGCGGGTAGCGGGGCCCGACTGGGAAGGTGCGAATTCGTTTTGCTAGGGTGGATTAGTTCCGCGGGCTGGCCCTCGCCATGCCCGCGCATTCGCTCCGCTGAGGGGGCAACCTCCTCGCCCTCCCCGCGCGCGCTTCGCTGTCCGTTCCACGTAACCTGCCCCCGTAGGTTGAGCCTCCGGTAGCCGCTATGCTAAAACTCTCTAATCGAATTTTCAGTGTAACTAATATTCCGGCTACACGAGAGTTCCTTGTACGAGATGCCCTATGACGAGTTGGCATTCCTGACCAGTTTACCTGTGACCAGTTGGCCTATGGCGAGTGCACTTGTGACGAGTGGGCCTAGACCCGCTGCGTTAGATACTATGTTTGTACTGTAACTCATCTAAGATTTACTAATGTTTCGCCATTATTCATCGGTGTTGTACAGCTACTGCGCAATTGCTGGTTCTAACCATATGCAGACGACATATAAAAATACCAAACTGCGATAGCAGTTTGGTATTTTAATACCAGTTGGGATATTGAGACATATTAAGGGAACACACTTGAGTATAGGATATCATAGTTGAAGTAACGAAAAAAAACTTGGGCGGGCCGTCTAGGTAGACGAAATTAACACCGGCGGGCAACCAGGGTAGCAAAGTGAATACCGAGAGGCGGGTTTAGAAGAAGGGGAAGGCGGTAACTCCACAGAAGGAAGAAATAAGGTTAAATTCGGAGGGAATGCATTTAGTCGAGCCCCACTGGGCAGGAGCGGTTGGAAGTCGATGGGAGGGGCCTTCGTCCTGCAGTATACCCGGTTGTCTCTTGTTGATGATGACGATAAAATTTTGTTAGCCGGCTAACAAAATTCCCCTGTATAAAACGACTGAAGCTCGTGGTTTCAATTCTCACGCTTTTCTCCACGTTTCCGAAATACAAGTTACCAGGCAGCGAATGACGAAACGTTTATACCCCAAATCACGGGTTAGTGATAAAGCAAGCGCGGGAAGTAATTTACCATTTGATTGGCAGTTCTTTGCGGGGTGTTTCTGTTTTTTCCGTAGTTTTTAAGAAAGGGCTGCCCTTGTAATATTTTTTTTCTAGCGCCCCGCAGAGCCACCTCAAGGAACGGGCGTAGCGGCCTACGCAATGACCACGGAGTGATTGTAGCTCACCTCGACCTTTATACAAGGAATACAAAAATGTATCTCATATGTCCTAGCTTCACTCGTAATATTTTCAAAAGACCATGCATTTCGGCCACGTCTGCCACGTAACAACCTCTCCTGTCTTCCCCTCCAACCTCACACGCCTCTCTCCTGCCTTCTTGCGGTTGTGTTGATAGATAAAGGTTTTTTGCATTGAAATAAGTTTCCCGCGTTTGCACTGCTCACACGCCATCTGTTTGTATAATGTTCTTTGGTCTGCTTGCGATCGAAACCGTTTTAACAAATGTGTTTTGTTCATTAGCCGTCATAAAAACTTATCAAACGTGCTTTTTTAAATAAAAAGGGTGCTGGAGCTCCCTATTATGCACCCATTACTTTTATTTCAGGTATCCCGGAGGTTTCCTTCGCACTGAACAATGAGGTATGCATAAGGTATTCAAGAAGTAAATTTGCCGAGAAGCAAGCAGATAGGCGGCCAATTTGGGAAGTGACCGAAAGACAGTTTTATCAAGTGACAGACAGACGTACATACATACATACATACATACATACATACATACATACATACATACATACATACATACATACATACATACATACAGACACGCATGCAAACTGACACACAGACGGACGGACGGGCAGACATACGTGCATACAAACCAACAGACAGACGGACGAATGGACAGACATATATGCATACAAACCGGCAGACAGACAGACAGACCGATAGACAGACAGACAGAAAAAAAGAAATTCTCGCGTTAGGTAGCTCAAGAATCTCTCATCTTTCAAAAAGAAATTGAGAGAAACTTAAAATGAACGGAACCTTGCTGTATTTAAAATGAGCGCACCAGAAAGACGTAGTCGCTGTTATAATGAGCCGAGTTTATACGCTTTTACTCAAGGAGAGCGAGTAAACCCCGCTCGCGTTCGCGTACGAAGCCGCCCAAGGACACTGCGTTCCTACGTTCTGTTTGCGCTGGTCGTATCGGCGAGGTTCATTACGCAAGTCTCTAGGCAAACACTGCAAATGAATGACGTGTCTCTCGTTTAGAAGGAGAAAGGCAGCCCCGTCGCAATATTCATCTCCGCCCTAACAATTGCGGTGTTGCGCTTCTAGGCGTTCGCCTAAAGCTCGAGAAACAAGAATGCATGAACACGCGTAGTCTAAGGTCACGCTGTTTAAGGACAAAAAGTTTGCGAGGGGAAACGAGGTAGCTGCGCTAAATGGTACTTTGCAACGTTTTCGACTAGCGCACGGAACCTTCGCTTAACGTCTCAAGTTTCCCGCGCTGGCAAGGTTGAACGCCCTGCGAAGAAAGCTTCCTGGTGCTTAATTACATAACTTTGCCAGAATGAGACAGAAGTGGTTGTCGTCAGGTTGACGTAAGCGGGGTATGAATAAAACAGTAGAAATATGCTACTGCTGTTTGTAATAAAAAAAAAGACAGGAACTTGTTATCCCATTTTTTCTCGAAAAACCGAATATTTCTGTTGCCGTTTGGATGTTTTTAGCTAGCCTTAATAGGCGTCAACCGGCCAAAATGGTTTTTCAGCTTCTGTATTTTGAACGGTTTAAATAGTTACTATAATTATAACTTTTTTCAAAGTGTGTGATAGCACTAGAGTCCTGAAGCTGAGCATATAGTGCACATTGACCATTCCCCCGGTCTTTATAAATAAGTATTCAAATGGAATTTCCAAATTGTCTTCTGCTTTATAAAAGGAACCTTGCTTAAACTTGTTTTGTGTTGCTGAACTCCCGTACAAGACCTGTGCACATTCACACTTCTGGGAAAGTCATAACATATCACCTCCGCAAAATCAAAGAGCATAGCGAATGTGGTCAAGGGTTTGACAAAAGTTCGTCTGGTCAGGCACTGAGTAAAAAAACCGTAATACCGTTACTGACCAAGTCAAAAAGTAATACAAAGGCATTTCGGAACCCGTACGGGTTCCTGCGGACCTCTGGTGATTGGATTCTCATTTCTGCGAGAACATCCACCCTTTCATGCCACATACCCTCCTTTGTGTCTCCTATATTCTGGAAGTGTCGCGTGCTTGATGGCGTAATTTTAAAACCATCTTTCATACAAGGATGGCGCCACCGCCTTTATTCGCCTTGCGACATAGATGGCTGTTGCATTAAAAGTAAAAGTTAAAACAAAATGAACCAACGCCGCCGTGTCTGATGACAAGCCTCCGCAAGAGAGAGAAGTCGTCCCTCCATTAAAACCCCTCGGTTATTTTTCCCGTTTCCTCAAGGCGGTCAGCAGTCATTCAGCCTCCTGGGAGCGTATAATTCTTACTACCAAGTAAAACGAGGAGTTGTAATTTATTGATTGTAAAGATTCCCTACTTTTTATGCAAAAACAGACGTTTGAGAAGCTTCGATTCCTGACGTTCTCGTTTGGATGAACCTGAACGAATTTGACCACTGCGCAAGGAAATCTTCCATGTCAGCTCTAATCCTTTCGCATTCCTCTTACATAAAGTTCTAGAACACCTTTGTACCAAATGTGAACCTCGTAGCACCAGTAGCTTTAGAATTTTAGATGGTTTCTTTTTTTCAATGCGGGAACGACCGAGCGCGCTGAGTCACACGCAAGCACAAGAAACCTAGCTAACTTCCGCGAAAAGTTCACCCTTTAAAGGCCATACTCGCGTTCTATAGTTGCTGTTCCTATAGTTCGACAAGTTAAATCAGCTCGCCATGATTTTTTTTGAGTTACAGCCAATGTTTCAGCTGTAATTTTTGTAAAGTTAGAACCGAAATGTAAACAGTCACCTTACGTTCCAGACGCCTTCACTCATAGAGGACAGGCTTAGACGGAGCTGCGTGATCTGAACTTCAAACCAGCCAGCTGAGCGTCAGCTAACAAACTTAGCTTCTCTTGGCCAGCTGAGCTTCGAACTACCCATTTTTTCATAACAATACACTGGAGCATGCCAGTGGTTTACCTTTCCAATTGCCAGACGTCAGTGAATCGCAGCAGTAAGCCAGCGTATCAGCTTACTCCCTCAGAACCGCCCGTATAAAAACGAAATCCGACAAACGCTGCCTCAGTATCGCTACAGGCGTGCGCGACAACGACGGAGGCGGGAAAATTCTCTCGTTATTTTTCGTCTGGTTCTCTATGAACAAACCATGCAGGTATGAAATGCTGCCTGCTCCGGAAGTAGCCATCATCCCGGATACCCAAGGGGCTGCACTAGAAATGTTCAAGCATGCTGGGAAGGCTCTCAATTAGGGACATAAATAGCACACCCTCAACACAGAAGGATCTTCTCGCCATGGTGTAGTAGTTGGCCGCCATCTCCCATGAATAACCAACTCAACTTTGGGCTCCCTTAGTCAACAGCATCTGTAGAGCACCTGTCCACGGAGGCGGTCAGAACAGGGACACAGCAGAGGGGGCCAAGAATCTGTGTCTTAACAGGCCGCCATTGGGACTGGACCCTGGCAGCGTTTAACGCACACACTAAGTCTAGCGAGGGAAGCTTAGCTTTATTACTACTAGAGGAGCTCTGTGACATTAAGTGGGATAATAAGGGTTAAGCGAAGTTAGAATGACATGTAGGAGAAAGCTTCACAGAGCTCACTACCAGGAAAATTTGGTGCTACAGTAGACCCCAAGATAAGAAAGAACACGGGGTGGGAACTAGTGGGGTACTTGATATTGACGTTCGCACAGCAAAGATGTTGCCCTGAAGTGCGGGCACGGAAGGTAGGTGGAGGGATGTGGGGCAGGACGGAATCCTATACATGTAGCGTATGCGGGATAGTGTACGAAGATTTGTTTTTTTGTGAAGGATAGATGTGGCTCCACCGGGCTGCACCGAAGAGTCTAGGGTGAGGGATTCAAAAATTTCGTCTGGTAGCATGAGCCCGCGGAAGTGCTGTCCCCGTCCCTGATGATATAAGACGTTTTGAGTGCTAGAATGGTGTAAGCTTAAAAACTGAGGACGGACCCGGGCAAGGCTCTCGGTTAAGCCCGTGGCCCAGGGAATTGTCCTTAAGTTTGGCGGCGCCGGTAACCCATCCCAACGTTTCTTGTGGAGTATATTAATGCTAATGACGCTATGAAGGCTGTCCGTGGTGTGCGGATGCGTGTTGAGTCGAGATATGTGGTGCCACTCCTTCTCGAAGCACTAAACACAAAGGATTGTGGTGACAAGGGGGTGTGGGGTTTGCGGTGGTTTTGTGTAAGCGACGAACTAACGGCGTACTTATTTATTCGGACTGATAAAAAAATCCCGCGAAACACAAAAATACCACGTGGCTGCACTCCTGCCCCCTTCATAAACCAGCGCCCTCAAATAAACTGATTGAAAGCAACTGCTTTGCCCGTCACACGTCCGAGAATACAGCGCATCATATTGATAAGGGCATACAGGGAAGGAGCAGCAACAGCAAGTTTTGCGGGGCGCTTGTGGGAAATAAGGCACAAACTCGGTCGTGATTTCTTCTTTCTTTTTTTCTTAATTCATTCTGGTTAACTCAGACGCATCCTCTTCGAGGGCATTGCTTTATTATGTGCGCGGGAGCGCCGTCACGTGGTATTTTCCATATTTAGCGTGGTTTCTCTATAAGTTTCAATAAAGGAATGCGCAATTAGTTCATCGCTAAAAATACCGCACTTAAATTCCTCTCGGAGGGTACCTAGTAGCGCTCATTGACACTTCAATGATTGAGGTAGTACTTCTCGAGTTAGATAAATAATTATAAATAATTAATTACATCTTAATAATGAAAAAATTACTGCCAGCTACTCCACTGCACTGGAAGCATTATGGGCTAGGTTTTGTTCGAATAACGATATTGCTCTTTCTAAATTCTTGGTACACGATAGCTGGGACACCCTGTATAATAAACAAGTGTGTCATGAGTCATAATCATTCAGCTATCGGTGAAAGACAACAAAAACCGCCGATTACTATGAGCGAACATTGGTCTGCATGGACTGAGCGCACAAAGTACCGTACCTTGCCTGGGTTCGACTTACGGTGTCGGTGCACGCACCGGGGGGGGGGGGGGGGGAGGTATGGTAAAGCTGCGGCAGTTGACGTGCAGGGCACAGCCAGGTACTCAAATGTGTCACCGCCTGCTGAAAATTTCGAGGGCATCCAGCCACTAAAACAGCTAGAAGCTAACTCTCATCGTCATCATAATCATAATGATCATCATTATCAGCCTACTCAGGTACCCTGGATGACGAAGGCCTCTCCCATTTACCTCCAAACGCACCTTTGCATCTGAATTTACCTAATTCGTCCCTCCATGAAGTAATTGGCCTTCCCCTTCTAGTTCGCGTCTTTCGGCATACATTCTGTTACCCTCGTAGTCCTCCTGTTGTTAGTTTGTCTCACTACATGGCCAGCCCAAGTCCATTTCTCCTTCTTAAATTGATCTATGATATCTTCTACTAGAGTTTCCTCCCTGATCCAGTATGCTGGTTTACTATCCTTAAGTGTTACTCCTACCGTTATTCGCTGCATGGCTAGTTGCGGCAGCTTAAGGCTGCGTTCCAGTTGTCTACTGAGGCGCCAAGTTTCTGCTCGGTATTTCATCACCGGTAGAACGCAATGGTTGAGTAATTTTCTCTTTAAGGACAGAGGTAGCTTACTTTTCATTGCTTGCGAATGCTTGCCGAGTGCGCCACAGCCAATCCCTATTCTGAGCGAGGTGTCTTTCTTGTTGTTTGGATCATCACTGACCACCTGTTGAAGGTAGTCATGCCCGTCTATTTGTTCTAGTGTTTCATTACCTACGCTAAAGAGGGGGAGTTCAGCGTACTTATTTATCATTACATTAGATGTACTCATATTTTGTTTTTAACCCCACTGCGAAACTTTGTGATTGCAGATCTTCAAGCATTTTCTGCAGATCAGCCGACTCGCTCTTTTTCTGCCGTTGTTCGGCCGATTTCAAACGTCAAATGGCTCAAGTATTACTCGTTTATCCGTAAACCTGAATTTTTACCAGTCAACCCTCCTGAGTAACCCATCGAGAAATGCTGTGAACAATTTTTGTGAGAAGGTATCTCTCGGCCGCACTCCCTTTTGGGTCTGGATCTTCGCTTTGTTTCTGAAAGATTGTCCCGCCGGTACATTACTCATATGTCGTATAGAAGTCCTATATGAGCCTCTTCTATTCCCTCGCCTTTAAGCGCTTCCAACACTGATCGGGTGTCTACCGAATCAAACGCTTTTGGATAGCCTATAGATGCCATGCAGGCTACGCTGCATGGTTTTTCTGCAAGGTTTTCTACAGGTTTTTCTGCAGGTTTTCTGCAGATTTACTCTGCAGATTTTTATAAGACCACTTTTCTACTTCACTCAAATGCACTGGGCCAAAAACACTGCTGCATGCATTGTAAGACTTGCGTTATATCATGAAGACCCACTCACAATACGATGTCATTGCTGATGCTGCCGCAGAATCGACATCATCAACTGCTCTTCCAACGACTTGGAAGCTGGCTAGCAAGGAACTCGATGGGCTGTGTAAATGCCCTTTATGTTCCCACTGTAGATGGGTTTGGCATGTTCCCTATTCATATATATAAAGTTGCCTAAAGGCCCGCCCATATGCCGCCGGGTACGTTGCTGATCTCTTAGATAACATATAAGCAACTCTGACCTCGGGAAGATTTGTAGCCCTAATTTCTACGGTCTCGTGTTGTGCAGTAGTCAGGGCCATGGCGCAGGAAGGGCGCAAGACGCACAGTTTCAACCCCCGCAAGACAAGGTGGGAGCACTTCAGCAAACACCTCCCGAACAGCCAAAATATTCGAGCCTTAGCATTCTACTAAAGAACCCTTACCTTGCTGCCGTGAATTGAGGAGAAAAATCTTCGGACTGCTTCTGGCTGGCCGTCTCCCGCAGAATTTCTTTACTAGGCAGACCAGTAATTGCTTATGACAATCCTTCTTACACATACGTAAGACCATGTCATAAGGAAGTGAGCGACAAGGTGCGTGTCTGTCGTGACCATCGCAGATAGGCATTCGGGTAGGCAGTCGGCAGGTAGGTTGAGGTTTTAGCTTGCCATTCATTGTTAGATACGTTACACAGTAGTCGCGGACAAAGGTCCCGTCCTTGTCATTCAGTCGCAGGAGAACAGCGCGGCGCCCACTAAGCGAAGTTTTCGAGCATTGCATGTCTAAAGCTTCCCCTTCAGCTTACGCCAATAGTGTATTTTTTTTCGGTTAAACCGATCTGGCACTATGAGGACATCTGGCTTTGGCATACCTTGTAACTTTTATTTTAAATGCAGCGGACAACTGACGCTGAGTGCCATAACTCATCTTTGACAAGGAGGAAATGGCATGATTCATTCATTGTGGGGTTCAACGCGCCGACGCAACGCAGGCGATGAGGCACGCCGTAGTGGAGGGCTCCGGATTAATTTTGAACACCTGGGGATCTTTAACGTGTGTCGAAATCTCGTACACCCGGGCGGTTTTGTTTTTCGCCTCCATCAGAAAAGCGGCCGCCGCGGCCGCGAAACGGACCCGCCTCTTTTTTGATTACCTTGGCTGTTTTGGATTCTCCACTGTTCTATCCGTATTTCATCGTTAGCCTTCTTGTGTTCCTTAACCACTGCTGTCTCCACGCTTTTCAAGTATAGGTACCTAAAAACCTTAGCTGCCCACCTTCGCTGAATCCATTGCTCTCAACCTCATCTCGAAACATATTTTACTCTGTGCTTCTCGAAATTCAAATGACGTCCAGCCCATATCTCCTCGCACTGCTTCGTTAGTTGTTTTTCCATGCGCGCCTAAGGCCAAACGTCCTACCGTTCCCTGGTTCACTTCAAGGCCTGATAGAACGTCTGATTTTAGGCAGAGTACAGCATTCGCAAACGTGAGGCCCGGAACCATTACTCCTATTTACATTCCTCTCAATATTTTATTATTTTATACCCCAGAGCTCTATGCTTCATTACAGTCACTTTTCGCTTCCCCTTACCCTTAAGTTGTTCCTCGTGAGTTGTTAAGTATTTATCCCCTTCGTTTATCTACGCTCCCAAATATTGATATTCCTTGACAATGAGTAATTCGCCACCGCGTGACTGTTAGTGTCATTGAAAACCGTTATTCTCGATTTTATTGTGTTACAATTTAACTCGAGGTCGGTGGCTTCCTGGCCGCTAATATTTATTAGCCGTTCCATATCGGTCTGGTTATCAGCTAAAAGAACAATTTCGTCTGCGTATAACATTCCCGGAATACGCTTTTGTACCACTTCGTCTTGCAGCATATGGGTTAGGCTGAACCCTAATTGACTTTCTTCTAGTTTCTTTTCTAACCTGCCATGTAAGGCATAAACAGTATTGGTCTCCAAGGGCATCCTTGTTGCAGTCCCCGAAGGGGGTTGACCTGCTGTACCCATTTCTGCCTTTCGCATGTCAGGTGCACTCTACAATCTTTATTGGTTGCTATAAGGAACTGTGAGGTCATCCAATTCTTGGTGTTCGAGCATTCTCCACCGCAGTTCTCCGTTTACGCTGTCGTATGTCCCTTTAATGTTCTACAACGTAATCAATAATGCTCTATTCTGAGCTTACGGAATTTCAATGGACTGTGTTATCACGAACGAATTATCATCCGACTGCCTTTTTTGTCTAAATCCATTCTGCAGTTCCCCAAGGATTTGAGTTCCCTTCATGCATGCTTTAATTTCAGATTTTATCTCCTGCAATACGAATCTCTACACCACTGACGTTACCGTGAGTGGTCTGTATGAATCAATGCTGGCGTTGTTGTTTCTTCCTTCCTGTATTATATTCATCCTTCTTTCTAGCTAATGCTCCGGTATTTGTTTGGTTTGTACCACCTTGGGGTCCATTCGATTCAACCTGCACGTCTTGAACCAGTTCACAGCAGTTAAAAGCAGGTTCCGCACCCTGCGTAATACGCGGAACCCGGCCTCCCGCTTTTTCCTCTGCTTCTGCACCTCAAAGAGTGCGGGCAAAGCCGTGGAATAGTCGTGCACCCGTCGGCACCACCGTTGAATCGAAAGGAGCAGTTCGGGTGCTGCGAGCTGCAGCACTGAAATGAACAGCGAAGTGCTGCAGCACCTGTATTAACGTAGGTTCAGGTGAATCGAACGAACCCTTTGACTACAGCGGCGTGTGCTTCCTACTTCGTCCTTAACGTATCACTTTCAGTCTTCGTGACAGGTAGGATTTTTTATGCGTTCGGCGTGAGTTTCGTTTTAGCAGTTTGGTGTTAACCTATAAGGATTAGTTTTGGAAAGTGCGAACGAAACCCCCCGTAGGCTCAAAGGACCGCATATAAAATAATATATTCACACAAGAGTCATACAATTGCCTTTACTAAACAAAATATAGGCACTCAACCCCTCAACTTAATGAGCAAGCGTAAGCGAATTTGACAAAGCGTGGAGAAAGCGAATTTAATGAAATTAAGTTAAAAGGAGGGTGTCCCGTGATTGACACGTACAGTGATCGGTTGCATTTTGCGGACATGCAGGGAGGAAAGAATCGGATGTAGCAACAGTTAAAAAGACGAGTTATAATTTTTTTGATTGTGAAGATGCATTTATTTTTATACGAAAACAGCTGTAAGGGGTGAAATTACCTGTCATGTTAATTACATAGGCCATACGCCGACCGCAGAGGATGATTTAAAAATACAATGCCATTGACTCTGTGAAAGTGGGTAGCCAGCGCAGCTATTTCTCGGTTCTTGGGTGGCCAGAAACTCCCTTTATCGCGCCGTCGACCAGGGGAAGCATTCAGCAGGGATGTAGCGACTCAGGGTTCTTGCGTTTACCGCTTCGCAGTATTCGGCATCCCGAATACGGGATTCGCACTAATGCTTCGGGGCCACGGGCCTATCATCCTTGGTGTTTTTCTTCTACCGCCTTCGCGGTAAATGCGGGCTATTAGCTTCTCTATTAGTACGCTGCAACGAACAATGCGGGGAAACAAGCTTACAAAACCTTAAACTGGCCTTTACCCTAGCGCAACGTTGTGTGTATGCGGAATTATTGAAATACGGAATTCAAACGGAGTATTACGCAACCAGGCGTAACTATTGCAGATAATCTTTCCAAGAGCTCAACAATCCAAGAGTAGTCAGAATAGAAACGTTTGACACCGTTTTCCTGTTTCTGTCCTAATTGAAGCGCTAAATACGCACCCACAAGTTTGGCGTATGTTTTCCGTATACGCCGTACATACGGACTTTGTACGAGCCATCATTAGGCGTTTATGGCGGCCGTACAGAGTTAAAACCTGTGTCAGAAATTTTTAACGTCATGCCGTACTCTATATCGTGTTTTGCGGACTCAAATCTCTGTTTTTAGTCTGACGGTGAGTCAGAAAAGGTGAAAATATCACATCTTCCTTATTATTGTATATACGCAGCGGTTCAGGAGGTCAGTAAAATCAGATTCACTTCTAAACACAAATACAAATACCTGACAGGACAGACATTCCAGGGTCAATTTACGCTACGGTGTATCTCTATACGGTGCACAGGAGATAAACAGGTGGCCGAAGGGAGAGGGTGTGCTTAAGTGAATCGGAGCGAGGGGATTTTTTCGCTCTAGGCAATCAAAAAAAGCTGCAACGGGGCAGTGAGCCTACAACTGCTCCAGCTGTGGAAGTTACCGTCTGTTTGCAGCTGGCGGAGGTCGCCCCACTATATTGTTACTGCCACTCACTTGAAGCCTGCAAAGTGGAGTGCTATGATTGACTCGGCTGATACGGCTTTCAGGCTTCTCCCAAACGAATGTACTTAACTATTTATATTCAACTCATTGACCTACGGCGTCCGCTCAGCAACTGCACAGCCGTTCTGCCAGCATGGCCTTCACTGCGGCGCAGTGTGGACGGGGCTGTGGTCTTGCAGCGCCGGGAGAAACGTAAGGTAATCTGTTTGTTTCTTCCCTGTAATAGGACACTTTGTTCTGAAGTAGTTGGTATCCAATCAGGTCGCTTTTTACGTTTTATTGAGCACCTACTTGTTTAGCGGAGGCAAAGGAGCCACTACCAGCACGCAGTTGGCGTTTGTTCTTGTAGTTTTGAGGCGTTAACTTTAGGTATGCATGATTTAGCCTTACTTTAATAATTCATCTATGGGCTTTTAAATCCACATGCTGCCATAATTCGGCATCGAGTGGATCGCGAGCCACGAAGTCATGCAGGGTGAAGGTATGGGAATTCCCGATGAAACAGAAAGCACACGGCGCCACAGAAAAAAGTCGTTTTAACCATGCAGAGACATAAATACATGCATAAATTGTTAAAACCACCCCTGACAAGAAGTGATACTAGCAGCGCAATTTGGCTCGAGCCGGCGATAAGACAGGCGTTATTACATCGAGATGGGTGAGCCACAAGTGCCATCGAACCCTCGGTCATAAAGTATCATACTAATATACACTAGAGGTAAATCTGGCGCCACTGCCTATGGGGGACCGCACTTCTGTGAGCGTTCCCTTATGTACCGGCATGCACGTTCCACGTGTCCTTGGCATGACTCATGAACAGGCTGAAAAGTTGGCTCTGGCTGCAAAAAAGCAACAATAATAGTGTAGAAGGTTCATCAAATTGGTTTGTTTATTATAAAATTGAACCTCCAAAAAGATTAATTTGTCAGTGATTATTTAGAGGCTTCATGCACAATGAACACGTAAAAAATGTTACCGTTTTTGTTGATTTTGGCCAAGTAGGCGAGGAACGTCACTAGCGGCAATGGCGCCGCCTGCGGCGACCCGCGTCTGCAGCGACAGATTTCCATCTAGTATATACAGTATAAAGCTCTATGCCCTGGGAATCTGCGGCGCATCTGCTCATAGATCGCGCTTAAATGCAGTTTTCGCAAGAATTCCAGGAAAATAGCTCTTTAGTGAAGCAGAGTTGCACATCCATGCCGCATCGTGAGTTCGAGAGTTAATGTGGGAAAGCCACCCGTAACGCACGTAGGACCCGCCACATTGCTTGCAAAAGCGGGACGAAGACCGCGCCTGCGTTGGGTGCCGAGTGCGGCGGCCGCTGCACGGGGTCATAGAGCTTCTAAGTAAGTATAATAGAGAGGAAACTGCACCAGGGAATACATGTTGTCGTGGGGGGTTATGGGAAGACCTTCTGGCTTGGGCTTGGCATGACAATTGGATTCTTAAGCGGTTTTTGGATTTGCTGTCTTCACTATGCATTACACGTCTACAAGCTACGAGGTAGCCGAAATCCTCCCTGCTCTGTGGTAGCCGTGACCCGCGACAACTGCGTGTTCGGTGAAAGAACAGGCAGTGCGTGATCGTACTTAACGTTGGTGATGCCGGAGTCGAAGGAAGGTATGACCGAGGGGATAACATACCACCGTGAAAGTTGTAGCTGGCGGAAACAAGAAACCAAACTTGCTTCGACGCAGACAAGATACGACAGATACGGGCGCCTCTATCCGTCCTATCTTGACTTCATCCATGACTGTTTATCGCCACGTTTCCTTTTTTCTTCAAGTATGAACCAACTCGCGCAGCAAAAAGTTCTGTTAAAACCGTAGCTTACTCTCCGTGTACCCGTTCACCACGAAGGCGGCGTTTCATACGCGCGCTCAAAAACATTTCGAAGCTCTTCAAACAACGTAATATTTGGTGTAATGGAAAATTTAATAAAGTAAAAGTCTATAATGAGTTTCTGCCAAAACATTAACATCGTTGTTAACTGCCAGCTTGGCCTGCAGAATAGTAGGAGCAACCGTTCTGGCAAAAATACGTTTAATTCATTTTTTCTGAGCTTCAATATAGGCCATTTTTGTTTCCACTTATATAATAGCACACCATTCTTTGCGTTTTTGTGGCGCTGTGTTTGAATACACGAAAACTAGAACGTTTCAATCCAAGCCAATGACGAAATTAAGGCGAGTGCATGCTATAATTGCGGCCAATGACTACACAGACGGCATTGATATGAACCGCACAGTCACTAGCGCCAGATTAATCTCTACTGTATACAGTAAGAAACTCTGTCAACGGTGCAGCAGGCGCCGCTGACCTGCGCACAACAAGAAAACGAGTTTGGTGCGCAGCGCTCAATGCGGTCTTTCCACTGAAGGTGGACCCGGGGGCGCGGCGGCTCATGAAAATCTGGCCTGCAACTCTAAGACGCATATACAGGAACTGTAGTTTTAGGTGCGAAGCCCTTTAGGACCTCGCTTTGTCCGTGCCTTGGCGACCGTGTACACAGTGTTGCGCATACGCGAGGAGCATTGGATTGGATTGGATTGGATTAAATTGAATTGTATCGGATTGGAGTGGATTGGAATTCCATATAATGTACACACGCGTTGTCACTCATTTACTTGCGCGAGTGGGCAATGCCACGGGTGATTTACGGCAAGAACGATCCCCAGTGCTTCGACCACTCGTTATGATTCACTTCGTCGAGATGCGTGATTTTTGCCTAGTTGGGACACCGTTCCCCTGCTCCGTTTAACTTTCGGATCGCCTGCACTTCCGGGCATCGATGCTCCATTATAGAGTGTGCTTATGCAGAATAATATTCCTAAAGGGATCCCGCAACACTCTTTTTTCAACTTTTATTTGAAGTCTTAAATGCTTGCAGAGCGTAGTCACCCAACACGCCGCCCAGTATTTAGATTAGGGCATCGCAAAGTACCTCAGCGAAAAATTACTGGTCTATTGCCATCAGATAACTTGGAAACTCGCTCAAAAGATATTTTCTCTTTTCCCGGTCTTGACGTTCTTCGACGGCCCGAATTAAGCCACTGAGGCCATTTAGCGGCTGTTGGCCGGATTTCCATCAGTTGAAGCAATGAGCGCTTTTCAATAGCAACCTTAAAAATAACGCCACAAAAACAGAGCCTGAACGGAAGGCATATCTGGTGCGACGAGCAAATCACGCAGTGCCGCTACGTGCTGGCGATAACTGTAGCTTTCACAGTCCCTTTAATGGGACCCTGAAACACTTCCGATAAGCTCTTTCACTCTTTCCTTCACGTCTGGAACAACTGGGAAAACTCATCTTAGCAGATACGCCTTCCTTTTCTGCTTTTTTTTGTGCCTGTGTGTTTATGGTGGCTGTAGAAAAGCTTTCATTGCTACAACTGGAGGAAAACTAACCAAGAGCCGCTACGTGACCTTAGTGACGTAATTCGACCGTCCAAGAACGTCAAGACAGGCAAAGAAAGAAAAATCTTTTGGGCCAGTTTACGAGTTATCTGAAGGACATTTTTTTTTTGGCTGAGGTACTTTGCGACCCCCTAATCTAAGTACTGGGTGTGTTGGCTGACAACGTTCCACAAGATTTTAAGACTTCAAAAAAGTTGAACAAAGTGTTGGGGGTCCCTTTAATATATTATGCTTTTACTCGTTCAATGCTAATAAAAACGCGATTTGTTTCACTTGTTTGGGTAGTCGCGAAAAACTCCAGGCGCTCGTTCGGTCAGATGAATCAGTCACTTCGCTTTCAGTTCAACAGATGGAACACTAGCGCTGGGTGCCTCAGCGCAAAACCAGCGGAACTCATTACTAAAGCCCCCTTATTCTCCAATGGTCGTGCTGTTTTGACAGTGGTTTATGACAACGTATGGGCTGGGCGGAAAAGTCGCCCGTGAATCCTCGCTACTTCTTCTGTTTTTAGGTGAGGCTCTTTGCCTAAACCTTAATCAAGTCTGGTGACTTTGAAGGCTGAAAACAGTTTTTGAATGGCAACGACTTTTTAATCGTCTTCAACAAAAGGAACAAATTTTGCTCGTTGCAATAACGGCCTGTCGCCGTTTGCCAAATGTTATTTTGCCGTGTTTGGCTGAAACTCCCGTCAATGTGAATAATAAAAAATCAGATATATTATTACTATAGTATAGATAAATAGCACTATAACAACCTCCTAGCCTCTTTCGGTCAGTTGTGAGACTCGACATCTTCTGATTTCTAAACGTTCACAAGATATTGGAACAGCATAGCGAGGGTCCTCAGTTTGCACCTTGATGCTCTAGGTACATAAAGCTTCCCCTGTATTCGTCAATGGACAGGCTGTTAGCAGTGGTTCGAGTCACGCTACGGCTGGGTGAAAAGAAGGTTCCTCCTCTTCCCGTTTTTAGCAAGTGGCGCTGGCTAATCCTCAATCGCAGATACATTTCAGTAATAAAATAGCCCAGAAGTGAAGGAGCAACACAGTCGCGAACTGAATTGGTAAGGCATTCAATCACAACAAAGGCTCGCTTCGGTCACCCATTACGGAGCTGAACGCGTTTTCCAACCGTTTCTTTCTACGTGTTTAGTTAGAAATGCTTCCGTACACACTGTGATAAAGATAAGAGCCTATGACTATGCTCTTATTATGCATTTTCATATATATATATATATATATTATTATATATATATATATATATATATAAATTATACACAACAGTTACTTGGTGGAGTACACAAGCAACTAACCATGGAAGATGTGAGTGTGTATTTAAACTATGTGCCTGATGTCGGCCATTAGAGAGCCGCACAGCTGGCTGTTTTTTCTTTCTTCTCCCAGAGGTTATGCCTACAGCACTCTCCTTCTTGCCAAGACAATATATATATTGACAGAAACGGGTTTCAGGGGAGATTGCGTTTACTGAGCCGCTCACGCCCTACCGGCCGAGTATAGATTTCGGCGAAAGAGTGATTGGTGGAGCATTACCTTAGTGTAATCAAAGCTGTGGAAGAGATAGCGATAGTGTCTTGAAATTGGGAAAACTTGGAGTTATGTGGCTTGTGACCGGGAACTAATATACCCTAACGGAAGGAGTGTAAGGACGGTATTATTACTGCCGATGAAAGCCCAGGTGTATTTCCCACCCCTCACAAAACTACTTTCTTCAAGTGGAACTGATTTGTAGCACCATTTTCGCAGCTGGGCGCCTAAGTATCGCCACTAGGGCTGTTGATCACAGAATTGATCGCCATCGTCTGCAGGAAACTGCATGAATAATTACTTTGGCCAGGTCCCTCTTTCTGTTCCGCCATCAGTAACCGGCGACATCGGCATAAAAGCACTACTGAAAGATTACCAGACGAAGCGGTAGTTGTTCGGGTGCAGAAATGATCTAAATCGCTTTTGTTTGGAAAATTCACTATTTTGTATTTATCCTTCCTCGCCTTGTCCATACAATCTGCTCGTATGGGATCTAAACGCATAGTTCCACCCCGACTGTCCACTTGCACTTTAGTTTACTTTACTGTTTTTTACGCTAATGGACCTTATGTGCCTTTCCCACATTGTTCTTTAATGTCTTGTGTTCTACATGTTGCTCGTATTTTTATAACTCAAACATTAGAATTTCCAGCTCGTTTTATTTTGATTCTTCATTGTACTGTACCAAAGGGGGCTGGGGCCTCTGTCAGGCTTTGTAGCATTTGGTCCAAGCCTGCCTCCTCATACTTCTGAGGATATAAAATCTTTGAAATCTGTGAAATATGAACAAATCTCATCATCTACATCATCATCACCAGCCTATCTACCCCCCTGCAGGCTAAAGGCCTCTCCCATTAATATCCAATTACCCGGTCCTGTGCTAACTGCGACCAATTTATCCCCGCAAAGTTCTTGATCTCATCTGGCCACCTAACTTTCTGCCACCCCTTGCAACGCTTGCCTTCTTTAGGGATCCACTCTGTTACCCTTAATAACCAACGGGTATCTTGCCTTCGTGTTACATGCCCAGCCCATGTCCATTTCTTCTTCCTAATTTCTGCTAATATGTCGTTTAGGCATTGCGTATTACAGGCATTAGGCATTAGGTATACAGGTAATTAGGCATTGCGTATACAGGTTTGCCAGTTTTTCAAGTACAATTTCTCCGCCATTCTTCAAGAGGTCTGCTGTTATCTGATCCTCCCCAGGTGCTTTGCCCCCTTTCATTTCTTTCAAAGCCTTCCTTACTTCTTCGGTCGTTACTGGTGGTATGTCTATCTACTGTCTAACTACTGTCTGTCTAACTACTGTCTCGTTCGGCATTATCCTGGATGTCCCGGCTGCTGTACAGATCCCTATAGAACTCCTCGGCTACTGTGACTATTTTATCCCTATTTGTGATGACATTGCCTGGCTTGTCTTTAAGTTCAAACACCTGATTTTTCCCCACGCCAAGACGCCTCTACACTGCTTTCAGGCCACCTCAGTTGTTTACAGCGCATTCGATCCTCTCGAAATTATACTTCCGTATGTGAGCTGTCTTACGCCTATTGATTTACTTCGAAATCTCCACTAGTTCTATTCTGTCAGCTGCGGTGGAGATTGTCATGGTTTGCCGTTCTCTAATTATATCTTTCGTCTCCTGGGAAAGTTTACTAGTATCCTGTTTAGCCATCGTGCCCCAGACGTCTACTGCACACTCCATATAATGCATTTGAGGTTACGCCAGGCGGGTAAAGCTGGCCCTGAAAAGTTTCTAAACACGGATGCCGCCATGATGTCACGCTGTTGTTGCCAGATCAGTAGTTGAAGATACCGTTAACAATTTTTTGTAGATCAGGCACAAATTCAGGGCCCTAAACTAAACGTAGGAGTACCTTTACTAGGTATTGTATGGTTTTATCAGTTTCTGAAACGCACTCATGTTTGGTGAACAAAAATTAATGAAAATTAAGCGGGAAAAAAAGGGGGGGGGGGGGCTGAAACGCGAAATTCAGTTCCGGTATTTTGTGCGGAGCGTCCGTCATGTAGAACTAATGTATAAAGCTTCACACTAGCACAGCATGGTGTCTACTTGTGTCACTTCGACGCTTGCGGAAACTATCTTATCTACCCCCGTGCTGCAGCCCGCACACTGCTGACGATAAGAATGAAGCCGCCGCCGCCGCCTATCTTAAAGGATACCATTTCTTACATGCCTGGGAGTGGCTTCTGCCGATTGGAACTCGCCGTCAGCCGGTCATGTCATGTTACGTGAGACATAGCTGGGAAGATCGGCTCCCTTTGAGTGTACATGATTCGTAAAGTAAAAACACAGCAGCGTCGGAAAAGATTTTACGATGTCTAGCCTAAAACTAGGTTCTTGTTTACGTGTGCTGTTATACTCTCACTAAACGCTGTTTTGTTTGAGTGAGAAATGAAACAAGCGCCATGTAATAGTAATAATATAATTTTATTTGCACAATAAGATAGTTTTCTACAGGAGGACAAGGCGAAACAGAAAGGCACAAGTTTTCGATTGATGCATGCTACTTCGATCACTAAAACACGCAGCCCAAAATTTTTAAACATAAGATATATTGAATCCGTATGTACTCCTAATGAGGATCTGAATGACATATTACCGATGCTCGAGAGATCAGCGAAGTTACATTTTTTCATGTCTACTTGTACTTCCACTCTACGGCCCACGTAAATACCTGCACAGAGGAGGAGGTCCGGGAATAAAATTCATTCATGCGAGCCTTAGGCGCTGATGTCTGGGCACCAGCCTCGTTAGGGGTTAAAAAACATTCTGTTCTTTCCTGTGCGCCCTCGCTAATGATGGGAAACGGCCGCTTTCGTTCATGTCCGGTTTTGCCTTAAATGCCTGCGGTTTTTGCCAGAAATCTAAACCCCCTTCGAAGCCCCTTGTGCCAACGTACATATCCGCATTCTGAAGCCGTGATGGCATGTTGTGTATTTGTGCAAGGCGAATTCGACCAAGGATATATGTATCCCTTCACAAGTAAATGAATTTGAGTGTACCTATAAATTAGTTATTGTGCCTTATCAGTTAACCCATAGTGGTTAATGTTAATGCCCAGGAGCACGAAAAAACACGTCCGCTAAACTCCGAAGGGACGACCGAACTCCCGTGACGCATACGCAAAAGCTACCTCTCGGAGCGTAAGAAGTACCCGATAATCTCTGCGCTACCGTTGTAAGTTGCGGAGAATTCAACACTTCATCTCACGCGTTACCATGACACAAAATCTCGCTACCTACCACACAAAAAACTTCACACAACATTTCTACACAGCAAAGTTAACACCGCGCATTCACTGCAACGGTGGCTGGCATGATGGAATTCGTTGGTTGCTACTACTGCCGCCTACTCTAGCAGGCAAAAAGATAGCGGGCAGCACTGTGTAGGGTGGCACCATGGCTGCGCTCAGGTTTAGCACGATTTGAATTTACGGGCTGGCCGGGCAGTTTTTCCTTTACAGTCAGTAGTATTACCTCTATGGTTGTCGCTGGCTTCCTGTGTCGTAAACTCTGCTTTTTCGGGAAGAGCTGAATATCAGTTCTGCAGCGCGATCCTGAATTCTTCTACTTTACGTCTTACTGTTAGCTCATTAATCGGCTTCTTTCGTACTAGCTTGTTGCGGTCCCTCCTCAAATCTAGCCTCATTAGAGATCTTACCATACGGTGGTAACTACACCATACCTTTCCGAGCACTTCCACATCCTTCACGATGCCAGGGTTATCACATAATATCAAGTCTATTTCGTTTTTATGCTCCCCATTCGGCCTCCACCACGTCCACTTCCGGCTCTCCCGTTTGCAGAAGGTATTTATTATGCGTAGGTTGCTCCTTTCCGCGAACTCGACTAGTAGGTCCCCCCTGCAATTTCTACAGCCCAGACCATAGTTCCCAACTGCCTTGTCTCCAGCCTGATTCTTGCCTACTTTAGTATTGAAGTCCCCCATAACTGTAGGTATACTCTCTTTTTAATTTAGCCATTTCCGATTCCACATCTTCCTAGAGGCGTTCCACTACCTGGTTGTCGTAGCTGGATGTGGGCGCGCAGCCCTGTACCACCTTGAGTTTGTACCTCTTATTGAGCCGAATTACAAGACCTGCTGCCCTTTCGTTAATGCTGTAGCATTCCTGTTATGTTCCCAGCTATGCTTTTATTGACTAAGAAATCCCACTACAAACTTCTCTTCTGTCCCACTAGATCATGGTAACATGGGACGTGTTCATTTTCAGCAACCGTAAAGGCTTCACCTGTCCTCCTAACCTCACTAAGCCCTATGGCATCAAATTTACACACCATTTAATTCCTAGAACACCTCTAGACTCGCTTCACTAGATAGGGTTCTCGTGTTAAACGTTGCCAGGTTCACATTCCACTGGCGGCCTGTCCGGATCCAGGTATTCTTAGCACCCTTTGCTGCGTCACAGTTCTGACCGTCGCCGTGGTCAGTTGCTTTGCAGCCACTGGAGACTAAGGGCCGTGAGTTAATTGGCGTATTCATGGCAGGTTGTGGCCGTTACTACGCCAGGGTGGCCAATCCTGCTCTGGTGAGAAATGGTGGCCTGGGTGAGGCGGCATTTCAAGCCCCATTCTGCAATTCCATCAGTACGCGGATTTTTTTTGTTATCCGATGGAAATTGTCCGGCACCGGGATTCGAGCCACGGTCCTTCTGCACGCGAGGCGGAGCTTTATCTCTACGCCACCGCTGCTCACCCAAGACTAGGGTTATGATTCGCGCTTTGGTAAAATCTAAGGTTAAATTGAACAAACATGCAGTTGGGGTTCTCTTCAGCGAAAGTACTAAAGCACTGAAGGAAGTGGATAAATAAAATTATACCCGGCACGATTCCAGCGCGTACTGAAACCATAAAAAATTATGCATGCGACAGCAATAATTTTTAAGTGTTAAACAGATATATCCGTATTCTGAGCATCGCCCTATTGCACGAAGGATGATGTCGGGGCACGTTTTACTGGAACTGTACGTGGTTCCTATTGCGCACGATTTGTTGGGGCAGCACCGCACCATCGCAGTCGTTTTAGAGGTCGTGCAAAGGTAGAAGACATCCCTTAGGCAATTGCCGTAGCTTCGAACTCTTCGCTGTCGAAATTCCGTGTTTCCTCAAGTTTGCCGTAGCAGTACTCGGGTTTTTTTTTTCAGCGGTGTTTTCGTGTCCCTTTGCGCTGGGTTGGCGTCCGGTTTTACTCGCTTCGCTACTTTCGAGCGCGCTGGCTACTCTGAGATCCGCACTGCTAGCTTGCGGGCGACCACGTTTACAACTTTTGCTGATGTAAGCGGTTTAGACTCCACCGCCATATACACCACCCCGATCAGAACAACAAGTATCGCGTGGCAGTTGTCACGCTAGTGTGTTGTATATACATTTATATACATATAATAAGGTGTGTCCACCTTCTTTATATCGACTAACATTAAGAAACGATGAGAGAAATAAACATGTGTACTTAGTGTACGCATTCGTGTTATTTGTATTTCATAGAAGTTTAATGGCTATTGCCCTTCAGAGTTCTTAATTTTTTGCTTCTACCCACTTGAGTGAGCGCACTCAAATCTCCTACCGGCGACATACTGCCTCGAGATCCACATTTTAATCCTAAGAATGGCTTTCGCCTATAAAAATCTTCATATAGTACCTAATTAGCTGAGGCTACAGACCTGGATTGGGTCTGAAACTCTACTCGGTTTTACGAAGTTTATGAAGCACACGGTGACATTTTAAAACCAATTAGTTTTGCCAAACAAACTGAGAATATTAAGAGCATGTCTGCAAGAACTTCATATTTGTTGTCGTTTCCTAACTGCTGCTTTATTGCTAATCTTTTAGGGGCTCACTTTTACTTTTATTTTATCGGTCTTGCAGTGCGTCCGCACCGTACCATTATATTGACATAACGTCGTTTAGCGGTCTGTGTCTCGGCGATTTCAATGTGGGTGAATATTCTAGTTTATCGGACATTTTTTTGGTTCTCTGTACATCCATTTTATTGTTTATTGCTTTTTGTTCAACAAAAGAAGACAGGTATATTTGGTCGAAATTGGAAGTAGTTAACTGAGCATTGCCCCGTGCTTTTATTTAATAGACGGTGGAGTGATTTTCGTGAAAGCAAAGCAATATATGATGCTGAGTAGTCGCACAAAGGCTATGTAGCCCATTTTTTTGCATGCTGAACTGTCGGCATTGTTGCTTTTGTTTTTAAAATGTCTTATATGAAGGTTTCTAGACTGTGTCTTTTCCATGTTCGTGGTACCATGCGTTTTTTGTTCTGTTTCGCACAGGGCTTTTTTGTACTAAAGCAAAATGGAGGGCTTGTAATCTGCTCTGATGGCTTTTTTCCTGTCCTTGCCAGATACATTAAGGGGTAAAAAACTACTATAAATTTATGCTGAAAAAAAAAAACATGTTGAAAACAAAATCAAGCCTAAAAAGGGTGACTATACTAGCGTATGCAATGGAGATAACTCACATCTGTACCGGGAAGTGGTGCCATTCCAATGAGCTAGTTTTTTACTCAAATTGTAGGGTAGAATAATCTCGACTTGAAGAAGCAGTCAAAAACTAATCTCGCTCGCCTAGAATGATGCTTTACCAACAACACAATGATCAAATTAAACAAAACAAATCACATCGTGCTTTTGATGTCAGGTAATTGAAATTTAAAAATAGAGCATGAAATATAGGCATCACAGAAAATACGAAAGTTGTACTCTCGTATACCTGGGTGTAATACTGGGCAGGCTTCTTTGGTACAAGAAAACAGTAACAATCATCGACAAAAAATTTAGTCCACCTTGCTGTATCCTTTGCCAGACACACGAGCCTTTTTTAACGCAACTAGCGCCGTTCACTTAGTCTTGTCTCAAGGCCACCTCATTTGCCGTGTAAAAACATGAGACGAAGCCTATAATTTGTATATTCTAATATACATCTCATTGCGACAAACAGAACTGCTGGATTTTGACCTCTTCGACGTACATGACTGATTGTGCCCAATATTTTTATAATTTAAAAATAACTCAAATATTGCTTTCTTACGATCGCAAAGTATGTCGTCTAAACCATATTGCAAAACATGTTTACCCACAGCGATATTTGTAATGCCCCAAGGGAGAACAAAAATTCTGTCAGACAAGAACTCCTGCAGTCCCTTGCTGCGTCACCGCTGGGGTGAACGCATTTTACCATACGTTGCAGCGAGTTTGTTCAATGTCAAATTGCTACACATTCGAAATTTCCAAAAGCCAAACATTTTGAGTGCGCAAACAGCACACGAAATGTCAAGAGTTTCATCACATGAATGTTGCTTTTAAAGTCACTTCTGCAGCCACGTATTGGTTCCCTTTTTTTATAAGCAGGTTTTCGTGGCGCACACATGGATTGCACCCGGCATGTCACGCTGTTGTTGCCAGATCAGTAGTTGAAGATACCGTTAACAATTTTTTGTAGATCAGGCACAAATCAGGCCCTAAACTAAACGTAGGAGTACCTTTACTAGGTATTGTATGGTTTTTGTCACTTTCTGAAACGCACTCATGTTTGGTGAACAAAAATTAATGAAAAATTAAGCGGGAAAAAAAGGGGGGGGGGGCTGAAACGCGAAATTCAGTCCCGGTGTTTTGTGCGGAGCGTCCGCCATGTAGAACTAATGTATAAAGCTTCACACTAGCACTAGCATGGTGTCTACTGTGTCCCTTCGACGCTTGCGGAAACTATCTATCTACCCCGTGCTGCAGCCCGCACACTGCTGACGATAAGAATGAAGCCGCCGCCCGCCCGCCTATCTTAAAGGAACCCATTTCTTACATGCCTGGGAGTGGCTTCTGCCGATTGGAACTCGCCGTCAGCGGTCATGTCATGTTACGTGAGACATAGCTGGGAAGATCGGCTTCCCTTGAGTGTACGTGATTTGTACAGTAAGAAAACACAGAAGCGTCGGAAAGATTTACGATTGTCTAGCCTAAAACTAGGTTCCTGTTTACGTGTGCTGTTATACTCTCACTAAACGCTGTTTTGTTTGAGTGAGAAATGAAACAAGCGCCATGTGAATAGTAATAATATAATTTTATTTTCACAATAAGATAGTTTTCTACAGTAGGACAAGGCGAAACAGAAAAGGCACAAGTTTTCGAATTGATGCATGCTACTTCGATCACTAAAACACGCACCCCAAATTTTTTAAACATAAGATATATTGAATCCGTATGTACTCCTAATTAGGATCTGAATGACATATTACCGATGCTCGAGAGATCAGCGAAGTTACATTTTTTTCATGTCTACTTGTACTTCCACTCTACGGCCCAGCGTAAATACCTGCACAGAGGAGGAGGTCCGGGAATAAAATTCATTCATGCGAGCCTTAGGCGGCTGATGTCTGGGCAGCCAGCCTCGTTAGGGGTTAAAAAACATTCTGTGCCTTTCCTGTGCGCCCTCGCTAATGATGGGAAACGGCCGCTTTCGTTCATGTCCGGTTTTGCCTTAAATGCCTGCGGTTTTTGCCAGAAATCTAAACCTACTTCGAAGCCCCATTGTGCCAACGTACATATCCGCATTCTGAAGCCGTGATGGCATGTTCGTGTATTTGTGGCAAGGCGAATTCGACCAAGGATATATGTATCCTTCACAAGTAATGAATTTGAGTGTACCTAGTAAATTAGTATTGTGCCTTATCAGTTAACCCATAGTGGTTAATGTTAATGCCCAGGGAGCACGAAAAAACACGTCCGCTCAACTCCGAAGGGACGACCGAACTCCCGTGACGCATACGCAAAAGCTACCTCTCGGAGCGTAAGAAGTACCCGATAATCTCTGCGCTACCGTTGTAAGTTGCGGAGAATTCAACACTTCATCTCACGCGTTTACCATGACACAAAATCTCGCTACCTACCACACAAAAAACTTCACACAACATTTCTACACAGCAAAGTTAACACCGCGCATTCACTGCAACGGTGGCTTGCTGATGGAATTCGTTGGTGCTACTGACTGCCGCCTACTCTAGCAGGCAAAAAGATAGCGGGCAGCACTGTGTATGGTGGCACCATGGCTGCGCTCAGGTTTAGCACGATTTGAATTTGCGGGCTGGCCGGGCAGTTTTTGCTTTACAGTCAGTAGTATTACCTCTATGGTTGTCGCTGGCTTCCTGTGGTCGTAACTCGCTTTTTCGGGAAGAGCTGATATCAGGTTCTGCAGCGCGATCCTGAATTCTTCTACTTTACGTCTTTACTGTTAGCTCATTAATCGGCTTCTTTCGTACTAGCTTGTTTGCTGTCCCTCCTCAAATCTAGCCTCAGTAGAGATCTTACCATACGGTGGTAACTACACCATACCCTTCCAAGCACTTCCAAATCCTTTCACGATGCCAGGGTTATCACATATATACAAGTCTATTTCGTTTTTTTTATGCTCCCCATTCGGCCTCCACCACGTCCACTTCCGGTCTCTCCCGTTTGCAGAAGGTATTTATTATGCGTAGGTTGCTCCTTTCCGCGAACTCGACTAGTAGGTCCCCCCTGCAATTTCTACAGCCCAGACCATAGTTCCCAACTGCCTTGTCTCCAGCCTGATTCTTGCCTACTTTAGTATTGAAGTCCCCCATAACTGTAGTATACTCTCTTTTTAATTTAGCCATTTCCGATTCCACATCTTCCTAGAGGCGTTCCACTACCTGGTTGTCGTAGCTGGATGTGGGCGCGCAGCCCTGTACCACCTTGAGTTTGTACCTCTTATTGAGCCGAATTACAAGACCTGCTGCCCTTTCGTTAATGCTGTAGCATTCTGTTATGTTCCCAGCTATGCTTTTATTGACTAGAAATCCCACTACAACTTCTCTTCTGTCCACTAGATCATGGTAACATGGGACGTGTTCATTTTTCAGCACCGTAAAGGCTTCACCTGTCCTCCTAACCTCACTAAGCCCTATGGCATCCAAATTTAACACCCTTTAATTCCTAGAACACCTCTAGACTCGCTTCACTAGATAGGGTTCTCGTGTTAAACGTTGCCAGGTTCAGCATTCCACTGGCGGCCTGTCCGGATCCAGGTATTGTTAGCACCCTTTGCTGCGTCACAGTTCTGACCGTCGCCGTGGTCAGTTGCTTTGCAGCCACTGGAGACTAAGGGCCGTGAGTTAATTGGCGTATTCATGGCAGGTTGTGGCCGTTACTACGCCAGGGTGGCCAATCCTGCTCTGGTGAGAAATGGTGGCCTGGGTGAGGCGGCATTTCAAGCCCCATTCTGCAATTCCATCAGTACGCGGATTTTTTTTGTTATCCGATGGAAATTGTCCGGCACCGGGATTCGAGCCACGGTCCTTCTGCACGCGAGGCGGAGCTTTATCTCTACGCCACCGCTGCTCACCCAAGACTAGGGTTATGATTCCCGCTTTGGAAAAATGTAAGGTTAAATTGACACAACATGCAGTTGGGGTTCTCTCAGCGAAAGTACTAAAGCACTGAAGGAAGTGGATAAATAAAATTATACCGCACGATTCCAGCGCGTACTGCAACCATAAAAAATTATGCATGCGACAGCAATAATTTTTAAGTGTTAAACAGATATATCCGTATTCTAAGCATCGCCCTATTGCACGAAGGATGATGTCGGGGGCACGTTTTACTGGAACTGTACGTGTTTCCTATTGCGCACGATTTGTTGGGGCAGCACCGCACCATCGCAGTCGTTTTACAGGTCGTGCAAAGGTAGACACTTCTTAAGCAATCACCGCAGCTTCAAACTCTTCGCTGTCGAAATTCCGTGTTCCCTCAAGTTTCCCGTAGCAGTACTCGGGTTTTTTTTTCAGCGGTGTTTTCGTGTCCCTTTGCGCTGGGTTGGCGTCCGGTTTTACTCGCTTCGCTACTTTTCAGCGCGCTGGCTACTCTGAGCTCCGCACTGCTAGCTTGCGGGCGACCACGTTTACAACTTTTGCTGATGTAAGCGGTTTAGTCTCCACCGCCATATACACCACCCCGATCAGAACAACAAGTATCGCGTGGCAGTTGTCACGGCTAGTGTGTTGTAATACATTTATATACATATAATAAGGTGTGTTCCCACCTTCTTTATATCGACTAACATTAAGAAACGATGAGAGAAATAAACATGTGTAACTTAGCGTACGCATTCGTGTTATTTGTATTTCATAGAAGTTTAATGGCTATTGCCCCTTCAGAGTTCTTAATTTTTTGCTTCTACCCACTTGAGTGAGCGCACTCAAATCTCCTACCGGCGACATACTGCCTCGAGATCCACATTTAATCCTAAAGAATGGCTTTTCGCCTATAAAAAATCTTCACTATAGTACCTAATTAGCTGAGGCTACAGACCTGGATTGGGTCGTGAAAACTCTACTCGGTTTACGAAGTTTATGAAGCACACGGTGACATTTTAAAACCAATTAGTTTACCAAACAAACTGAGAATATTAAGAGCATGTCTGCAAGAACTTCATATTTGTTGTCGTTTCCTAACTGCTGCTTTATTGCTAATCTTTTAGGGGCTCACTTTTACTTTTATTTTATCGGTCTTGCAGTGCGTCCAGCACCGTACCATTATATTGACATAACGTCGTTTAGCGGTCTGTGTCTCGGCGATTTCAATGTGGGTGAATATTCTAGTTTATCGGACATTTTTTTGGTTCTCTGTACATCCATTTATTGTTATTGCTTTGTGTTCAACAAAGAAGACAGGTATATTTGGTCGAAATTGGAAGTAGTTAACTGAGCATTGCCCCGTGCTTTTATTTAATAGACGGTGGAGTGATTTTCCGTGGAAAGCAAAGCAATATATGATGCTGAGTAGTCGCACAAAGGCTATGTTAGGCCAGCTTTTTTTGCATGCTGAACTGTCGGCATTGTTGCTTTGTTTTTAAATGTCTTATATGAAGGTTTCTAGACTGTGTCTTTTCCATGTTCTGTAGTACCATGCGTTTTTAATTCTGTTTCGCCCAGTGCTAATTTTGTACTAAAGCAAAATGGAGGGGCTTGTATCTGCTCTGATTGGCTTTTTCCTGTCCTTGCCAAGATACATTAAGGGGTAAAAAACTACTATAAATTTATGCTGAAAAAAACATGTTGAAAACAAAATCAAGCCTAAAAAGGGTGACTTACTAGCGTATGCAATGGAGATAACTCACATCTGTACCGGGAAGTGGTGCCATTCAATGAGCTAGTTTTTCTACTCAAATTGTAGGGTAGAATATCTCGACTTGAAGAAGCAGTCAAAAACTAAATCTCGATCGCCTAGAATTGATTGCTTTACCAACAACACAATGATCAATTAAACAAAACAAACCAACATCGGGCTTTTGATGTCAGGTAATTGAAATTTAAAATAGAGCATGAAATATAGGCATCACAGAAATACGAAAGTTGTACTCTCGTATACCCTGGGTGTAATACTGGGCAGGCTTCTTTGGTACAAGAAAACAGTAGCAATCATCGACAAAAGTTTAGTCCACCTTGCTGTATCCCTTGCCAGACACACGAGCCTTTTTTAACACAACTAGTGCCGTTCACTTAGTCTTCTCTCAAGGCCACCTGATTTGCCGTGTAAAAACATGAGACGAAGCCTATAATTTGTATATTCTAATATACATCTCATTGCGACAAACAGAACTGCTGGATTTTGACCTCTTCGACGTACATGACTGATTGTGCCCAATATTTTTATAATTTAAAAATAACTCAAATATTGCTTTCTTACGATCGCAAAGTATGTCGTCTAAACCATATTGCAAAACATGTTTACCCACCAGCGATATTTGTAATGCCCCAAGGGAGAACAAAAATTCTGTCAGACAAGAACTCCTGCAGTCCCTTGCTGCGTCACCGCTGGGGTGAACGCATTTTACCGTACGTTGCAGCGAGTTTGTTCAATGTCAAATTGCTACACATTCGAAATTTCCAAAAGCCAAACATTTTGAGTGCGCAAACAGCACACGAAATGTCAAGAGTTTCATCACATACCTCTCACATCAATGTTGCTTTTAAAGTCACTTCTGCAGCCACGTATTGGTTCCCTTGTTTTATAAGCAGGTTTTCGTGGCGCACACATGGATTGCACCCGGCACTGCGCTCTACAGGATGAGTAAAAAGAAAGAAAACTATTATTTTGGAAAATATGGCTGGAGAAGTTGCGCGAAATCTCTACACAAGTAAAAGACTCATTTCGGGTTCGATATCTGTTGCGATAACACAGCGTGTTTGTTTATTTGTTCACAGTTCAGAAAAAAACCCACTTCCTTGTGTGGGCACAGCCTGTTTTCCGAATTCTTATGTTTAATTATTCAGCAAAATTATGCACCCGGTCAGCTTTTCTAACTTCAGAGACAACTGCTTTTGAAATCATTCAATACAAATCCAGCAGACCTCAGGCGCCGCCCAAGTTTTAGAACAAAATAAACCATAAATTGCCGCCTTTTTTTGAAAATTTAATTTTTTTGGGTCCGTTTGTTTATGAACAATAATCGAGTGCGGATCCTGTTCTGATCGCTTCTCGGCATTTTGGCTACCACCAAAGTGTAGGATCCCGTTTTGCTGCTGAAATACTCGGTACTCGTTTGTTTATTTTACTCTAGGTGCCATTTTCAGGGTCGCCATGTGTTGAGTTCATTAACTGCCTTTGCCGGTATTGCAGGTGTTGCCGCAGCCCAGGCGGAGTTCTTGCGCTCTATAAAACGACTATCTTGAAGCCGAGTAGCGTTTGAGTTGGCTTTTCGCAGTGTGGCGTCTACGCACTTGCCCGCATAACTATTTCCACACCGCTTCGTCGGCTCGAGCCACAGCTTCGAAATACATTCCTGACAAGTTTCCTTGATGCGGCTGGTGTCTGTGCATTCAGCGGCCTTGCCTATTTTTGCGCCAGCAACGGCACCTTGACGTCATAAAAGTCATCCCCGCAAGGCCTGACCGCACCACAGCAGTCGGTTGGGGTGGACCAGCATCCAAGTTGGTTAATTTGTGCAGGTAGGTGCTCTTCCACTGGTTCTGCTGACTTATCATTGTGAATATCTTGAAAACACCAACGCTTTTTCGGATTCGCTGAGCGTCGGTATTTGCTGTATTTACTGTGGTGGCGTATTCCCTCTATTCTTCTAAGGAAAAACAATTGACCACAATAAGATTGTTTTTTCGCTTTCTGTCATAGCAAGCCTACGCTGTGGGGAAGCTTTTGGTGATCGCCCAGCCATGCGGACATCGTGGACACTGTTTGGAATTTTCGTGCTTATTCTGTGGGTCCTGTGGAATCATTTCACCCTACTGACCGATACTGGTGCCTGCGTGGGTTCCTTGGCAATTATCTTCTTTGTATCGCATTGGCTGGCCAGGTTTGTGTGGAAGAAGCTGTTTGTGACGCGGATTTCAAGCGAAGGGAAATCTGTGCTGATCGTGGGTGAGTTTTTCCGTAAATCAGGGTTAACAAATTGTAAAATTTTTATGCCTTCGCTGCTGGTATTTCAGGTGGGGAGTGGTTGGCAAGAGTTCACATTTAATATTGCTCGGGGGGTGCAGCAAACCAGAAAGTTTGGGACAGAAACGATTCTAGAAAGCAGACTCAGGTGTTGGTTATTTTTTAGGGTACTTTCTTTGTTTCTTTGTAAAGCTTCAGCTTTTATGGCAGACACGACATTTTGTTAATTTGCGGTAGAAATTTTAGCTTCAGTGTAGTCAAAACAAGACTTCACAGTTTTCGTGTAGTAATATTATCGCCATCTCTCAGAATGCTTCTTTTCTGTGATGTTTGACTCGTCCCTCATGTTTCAGTCGCCGTAAAATATTATAGTGTGTGATACATTAGGCCGTTACGCACTTAATGAGTGCTTCATTTTGAGTCATAGGCACAGACAGAATTAAGATTTTATAAAGCTGTAATAACTAGTAATAGCTGCTAATATACGCTATGTTTTAAGAAGCGAAAGGCTATGTTAAAACGTATTATTAGCTATAAACTAATTATAAAGATATTGATGTTTAACCTCCTACCCAGCATGCGTGCACCAAACTGAACCCGTTCTTCAGATTCTGTTTTCTCCTTATGTTTTGCTCTTGCAGTTTTAATTTTCACTGCATATAACGGACCAGAGAGGCGATTTCTCGCCGTTGCGTTTTTTGGCGTTAGGTTTTGTTGTATTATACTTATAGCGTATTTGTTTCAAATTTTCCGTGTTTTGTTTTGTTGCAACCTTTACTCGTACCCGCAAGTCTGTTCCATCATACTGGGGCCGCGATTGTTGTAGAATTAAACATTCAAAAAGAAATACATGGTAAATATAGAGAGAAGTTATACTGTCAGGGTTTTGCCCAGTGCTTGGGCTTTCGTCACTGAATACTTTTCCAGCGAGAATATTAATAGTCAAGGAGAGCCTTCACAGCGATTCAAAATAAATTGCCACTTTTTTACTTTCGCCATGATTGTTTCACCAGTATGAGAATTAAAGGTTCAACCGTTTTTATTACCTTCAGTGTTCGTAATCTTGAAATGACTCGAATATTTGAGTATCTACTTTTTCTTGTTTTGAACCATTAAGTGTTTTTTTTACCTTTTCAAACATTTTGATTGAGCCTTTGAGGTCATTACGAAATTTTGATGAAGGTTGCGACACCGGCTTCGGTCATGCTCTTGTCTACCGACTGCACCGCGATGGTTTCTTGGTTTTTGCTGGCTGTCTCGACTCCCGGGGGCCCGGAGCTAATGAACTGCGGAAACTGGCCAATGTCCGAGTGCTGCAGTTGGACATTACCGACGAAGAGCAAGTTGAGGACGCCTTCAAAATGATTAAGCAGCAGCTGGGCACCTCAGGTGTGCACATTTTCTTCAATTTCTACTCTGAATTGTGTTATTTTTGTGAATTATTTACTGCAGCCTTACATCTCTCTTGATGAGTTCTACTTTCAAAGTCGCAGCAAGTGTAGCATTACGCCTATAGGTGTTATTCACTGAAAAGGTAAGAGGGCGATTTGTGCGCTTGGAAACACTGGGAACCACCATGTCTCTGCCGCTGTGCCTGCACATGCGTATTGCGCCCGTACCAAGCAGAAAAACTGGCGTCCGTCATCTACTCCGCCTGAGCCCGAATACCTGTCGTGATAATGACAGGTCTAACAATAATCGCACTCAATTATGTGGTGCCGCTGTCCTTGCCCTCAAGGAATTTGCATCACCGGAGAGTGAAACCGTGGCTGTTACCGAAAGCGACACACCACGCACGTTATCGGCTCTGCAGCCACGTGCAACCGACACAAGGGCCCTCTAATGCGAGGTTGAGTACAAACATCACATGGTTTTGATGAAATGCTTCACGCGTTAGCCAATCTAGATATGACGGTAGCGTAACAGCTAGTCCATGTGAGGCCGTCACCCGAGCCGTGCCGTGCTCACACCGCTCACACTCCTTAGTCGGAACAAGCGCTGGCTAATTTCAAGTGCCCTTAGAACAAACCACTTGAGTTTGGCTTCCGCACGGCCAAACTGGCGGTCACAATATTGCAGTTGAGGACGAAGATGCGGTTACTGACCAAGTCAAGATGAAAACACAGACGTTTTGGGACCCATAGGGGCTCATGGCAATAAGCAGGCAAGAAGGGTGATCAAGGAACCCGTTCGGGTCCCGAAACATCTCTTTTTTCACCTTCACTTGGTCAGTGACCGCATCTTCTTCATCATCATGATACCTGACAAGGCGAACTTTCGTCGAACTCTTGACCAAATACTTCAGCTGTTGTCCCTGTACAGGCAATAGAACTTAAAGGAGCGTTGGGCTTTCAGGAACATATGCGAATGATTTGGCCCGTCCCGGCGCACTTGAAAGACTCCTAAGATTTTACCCCTCTACCTAGCCGCGGTACTATTTCAACGTGACTGGCGATAGATCAATCGTAGGGTTCTGCACGGAACAGTATTGGCGTCGACGTATGACTTTGCGTTCGGTGGGCCGCAGTTTGGAACATCTGACGGCTGTTGCTGCAGTCGCGTGCTGTGTTTATCGGGCGAAAGCGCGGCACCGTACCACCATCTCGTACAGTTCGACGTAACAGAGGCTCCGCAGCACATGCATGGTGGCGAACACGCATGGTTTTCCGCGTACGTGCCACACCGATGAATACAACCTATAAAATTCTGAACCTTGTAGTAGTAACTATCTAATTTCTTTGTGCGTTGCCAGTGTAGCCAACTAAGCATAGAGTCACAGAATTTCAATAAACGTATCCAGAAACTAGTAAAAAATATCTTCACGTACGGTGTATCGCATCGATAAGGTATTAGCAAGATTCTGAGTCATAAAATTAGCCTTGTGCACAAGTTTAAGCGAACTATCTATGCTGTTTCCTTGCGTCAGTCACAATTTCTTTACTACTTCCGTAAGCTAATACACAAGTCTTTAGCCAAACTAACTTAGCTTCAATTGCCGGGTCGCTTTGTCTTGCGCCTCTCCGTTCCTTGCTTGAATTCTACCTCTATTAGAGTTTACTCGACTGACTCTAGTAAACGTCGCAATATTCATGATGCAAGGGGTAACTGTCCCAACTGTAGTAACTGCAGCGCTCATGATACCTGTTTAATTCTTTAGGACGTTGTTACGTGGAGAAAAAATAGAAGACATGTACCACGTAGCGATCAAGCCATGTAGATAGATAATGAAACGAACTATTTACGAGTGACCATTAATGATTCGTTACTGGGTGACCCCGCACACAGCTTTTTTGTCGTCAGTTATCGGAACCACAGTGGTATGCACTAGTGCCCCGTTATTCGACTTGTCGTAACAGCCTTCGCGTCGAAGGCTACCCGCCCTGTCGAGGCCACAGTAAATGTTCGGGTGGGATGAGGATGGGGCTGAGAGGAGAAAAGAGCAGAAAATTTTAAGTTCTTCCCGCCACGAATGACGATGGTGAGTTCGGTGACCGCCGGCCCCAAATAGTCATGCCCGCCCGTTCAGTGAAGCAGCGTCTAGAGCGCCTGAAGTAACGGCACGGATTTGGGCCGGGAATGGGCACCGTCGTCTCGTTTGGTCGCGAATGATCGCGTTGGCAGGTCTCGGTAAGTCCCCGGCTGGGAAACGGGGCTGAGGATAGGACGTCCATGTCCCGTCGGGGTTGGTGCGAGCTGACATGATCCAAGAGTACGGGAGCCATTGCTTCACAATTCGAGACCGGGTGATGCTTGGAGCCAGTATGGGGCTACACCCAGCCGCTCCACCAAAATGCTAGGTGGCGGAAGAACAGATGATGCGAACCATTTAGCGATGAAGCGGTATGCGTATTTACATGATGAGATGATCTGTTTACAAGCGGTCATAACGGAGCTCGTGATGGCTGCCTTGACACACACCTTGCTCGTCGTCGATCATCGTGACGACAGCGGTATGCCCTAGCGCCCCCTTCGTTGTCTTTCCAAGACAATATTTTTCCAGAGTGGCATGTTTTTGTTACTCGTTTTCGGGAATGAACATCATGAGAATAGGCGCCCCCTGGTTGTTTTGACTTTTTTGTTGTGTTACGTGTTCTGACAAAATTTTACGTCGAAACTAAACCTTGATAGCTAACTGTTACGACATAAATTGGAACAGAGTTGATGTTCATGTTCTATGTGCGTGGGTTCGGTGAGTGCATGTGTGCGTCTCCAAGTGGATATGTGCAAGCAGGCATGGACATTTGCTTTATTTTTCACGCATAGAACGAACAACAAGTATATTCTTGTGATGGCAGCTGGCAACGTCATTTGCTGGCAATCTGCCCTTCACATAGTGCAAAAATATTTCCAACCATTCTTTTAGTCTGTTAGGGCCTGAAACACCCCACCCATACCGTGTTCATTGTCAGCGCCTTAAGTAACACGTCTTGGCTCTAATAACATCGTAATTTACACACGTTTCCAAGGTAGTCGTATTTGTGATTGAGTAATACTCAGTTAAAGTCACATTGCACATCTTAATTATATTAATTACAAACGCATTGTGGACTTAGTACCTGCCTGCACGGAAGAAGACCAGGCGGCAGAAGGGGATGCACGCGTGCTTTGTTGCACAATTGACACGAAATATGCTGAAATAATTTTACGGTGGTCGGATAGCACTATATTCAAACAAGTGCAAAATAGAGGGTTACTAATTATTTGCGCTCGCACTAAGTGTGCAGTTTATTTTTATATGGGGCGGCATTTATTGCAAGTGTGTGCTCCCGTGCATTGTTTTAAAATAATACTTCATTGGCAACATTAATTTTCCCATTTTTTTTTGTTGAACGTTGGAGGCGTTAAAGAGTTTTCTTCAAAACCATCCGACCCCGTTGCACCCGTGCTCTGTAGATGATGTAACACCAGAACACACAATTACGAGCATGCATAAGCTTTCCCTAATACGCAGTGAATGCGAAAGCATTGATGCCCAATTTCCCAGCGGGTATACTGGTATTGCAGGCGCAACCATAGCGCCTTTGTTCTCCGGTGGTTGTTGTTCCGCTCAGTGTGGGAATGGCCAAGTGCGGGTATCGGCGCGGCGTGAGCTAAACTAACATGTCCTCATGTTGCCGCTGCCATTCTTTTTCCACGGCTTTTTTTTTTCAAAGCAGGAAGGTAATTAAAATGCAAGTAAAGGAGTTAAGTAAGGATAAATTGAAGCAAATATGGAATGAACACGGCAAGAAAACCACAACCTACCGGGGGTAAAAAATGAGAAAATTAAAGAACCAAATTCTCCTTCCAATTATTACAGAAAACAAGCGACATCACGACATATAAAGAATTCAAGAAGAGTCATAATATTTCTTCGGGATGTAGACTGCTAGCCGAAAACTTAGTCCACTACCTCGCAACGTGCAAAATACCGGGAAAGGAACGCGCCGAACTAAGCAAATCATTTTTAAAAAAGCTTACTGGAATCCAAAGAGGAAATAATCAGAAGCGAAGCATTTATTTATATAATAGAAAAGCTGGTCAAGGCTACTAACGATAAAAGTGCCCGACAAAAATATTAGCAAAAAAAGAGCCTAAAAGCTAAACGGCTTCTAAGCATTAGCGGTGAACAGGTCCATAAAACGAGTTTGGATTAGTCCGTAGCCATTATCCAAGATTTTCCAAGTTACAACAAAAATCATCGAACAAGAAATTATAAATACAAAAATATTTCAATAAAAAAACACCAAGAAAGTAGAACTGCACACGATTATCCGGTTTTATATACACATACCTGTTCTCACATATTTTGTATCAATTTCAGTTTCAGTTCATTATTTCAGTTGCAATGATAGACCGCATAAGTAACTCTAGGAGGCCTCATAGTCATAGACTGGGGAGGGATGTCTGTGTCACATTCACCCGTTCTAAAATAAAAGGCACGGGTTGGCGCTTTTTTTTTCATTTTTCTCTATGTATTTTTTCCTCGCCCCCAAATGAATGAACTAATAGGTGGCCTACTGAAATGCAGAAATTTTTTTCTCTTTGTATTTGTTCCATATGTCACCTAATTTAGTCCACCGACAAAGTGAAGAAATGTAACACGGGGTATTTTTAGGTAGGTCCGTTCCAAACTACTACAACAGGTTGTATCATCTCTGGAATTTGCACATAATTAAGCATGAAAGTACCAGCCGAAAGTACTAGCATAATTTTATTCCGGAATACATATTAGAGAGGTTCTTTTGACTGGAAAATAAAAAAAAGGCAAAGAGGGGTGAGGAAAAACGCTGCACGTAGGAGCGAGCTAAAACCAATCTTAAAACCAATGATGTTTCCCTCATGCTGTTCCAAACAAAGCAAGAACAAAGGGGGAAGCAAAAGCATTCGCTGTCCCGGGCAATCGCGCGCGGGCTACCCGGACGCGAGAAAAAATAATTTTAAGTCAGCAAATACTAATTGCATTTACGATAGGAGGAGGGAGACGGGAGATGAAGAATGTGCACGTTAGGCTCAGGAATGAGGAAAAGCATTGGCTTCGCAATGCCTGCGCAGTTCTGAGTCCTTTGACGACATTTGCAGCGAAGCAAATTGGCAATCGCCGCTTTTTAACAGCGGAGTGGTCGTACGTCGAGCCTTTTGGTTCGTCTGCTAAAGGTCGTGGGTCACCCCGGAGTAGGAGCAGGTTCCCACATCCGCAGGGGACTCACAGACACCGGTTCTCAAACCCGCCGATAGAGGGCGCAATGGTATCACAGGGGTGGTTTCCACTACCTCTCGCTTGAATTCAATTTAAAAAATGAAAGTATTTCTTTTGCATTCAATTTGAATTCAGGGGCTTGTTTTTTTATATCATTTCTATTCATTTACTTGGGTTGGTTCATAGGGGCCCACCTAGGTCGTTGCGCACAATGTAAGAATTCTTTAACCTGTTTGTTGCATGCGCCATCCGCATTTCGTATGCCCTACATCGGTCAATTTGCTCGTCATCTCTTCGTTATGACGAGTACGCTATATGTTTTCCCTATGTAGTCACATAACTCTTAGACTTGCAAAAACGTCATGAACTACCGTAATGTAACTGCATATTTTAGCCCCGTTACTGTACCCTGTCACAAGACTTCACTTTAAAAAGTCGATAGTGTGAGCGCAGATTGCGACAGGGAGCTGCCTCGCCTGGAGAGACAAACTAGTGTGAAGACAAATCGCCCGTCTCAAAAGTGCGTTTCTATGCATTACCTGTAAATCCCCATCATCACGCAGTGGCCACAGCCACTTCTTCATGATGATGTAGATTATCATCATCATTCTGGTATTTTGTATTCTTCGGCCCCCATTAAAACGAAGAAAAGATTGCCATCGAATCTTCGCCTTTCAATATATAAAACTCAGTTACCAATCTAACTTCCTAACAAGAGATGTAAGCGAGCATACTGTTTCTTTTCACATGCCTTCGTATCATCCGCCTGGACTATGCTTAGACTCACCCATGTTTGCAAATTCTCTGCAGTTCTTTGGGCCGTCGTGGCAAATGCTGGAATTACGAAAAACGGGCTGTTGGAGTGGTTGACGATGAGCAGCATCAGGAAGGTCTTCGAAGTAAATGTTATCGGGACGCTGAGAGTTGTCAAGAAGTTCCTGCCCATGGCTCAAAAACAGCAAGGGACGGATGATCGTCGTCACAAGCCCTTTTGGTATGACTTTCCTTCTTAAAAATGAACTTAATTGTCTGCGCTTAAGCTTGCTTATACCCTAGTTACACGGTGGAAGTAACCGCAGTTAAGTTTAACCGTGGTTACAAATTTAACCGCGGTTATCCCAAACTGCAGTTTTGGCGGTTACACGCGAAATTCCAAGTGTGGTGACCGCGGTCACTTGGTTGTGAGCGTAACAAAAATAAATTAACACGCTTTTAACTTCACGATAAAAAACAAAAGTGAAGCAGTGTAGACAAAAGGAAATATCGGAAAACCAGCCGCTTCAGACCCAAAAGCAACGCACTCGCGCGCGGCGAGGAGAGGGGCTTCTCCAACAGCTCGCCACCGGCTTGGTCTGCTCGCTGTTGGGAACTTTAGGCTTAGCATCGCGGTGGATATTTCACCGCCGCTATCTCTACAACTGCGAATTACAATCCATAGCACAATTTTTCACCGCACTAACATCCACTTGCTCGTATGTGGAAAATCTTTTCCGCCATCAGATTGATTTCGAAGAGCGGCGATAAGCTGTTGATGCCGTGGTCTGGGCCGGTTAGAGCTGCTTGCATTGTCGCGCGGGCAGGCGCACCGGCGTGTTTGCAGGCACGGCGGACGTGCGCGCCGATCGTTTCGGAGGGCTAAAAAGGCTTCATGATTGCCTGCTTTATCCATTTTTTTGACGGACGACGCGCGGAACTTACAAATTTAGCACGGTTGTTGTCGTAGTTGATTGGGTGAATCGGAAAACGAGCCGCTGCTGACGGGCAGTCGCGCTGACTGCGAGAGCGACGCAAGGAACGCCAGCACCTTTTGGGGGCAGATTTGGCGCTTTGGGACGCCCGCTTTTTGAGAACCGTCGTCTCCTCCGAACACCAGGTGATTTTTTTTTCGCCTCCGCTGATGCGCTGCCGCTTGCGTCCGAACTGACTTGTGCGATTTTGAGCACTGTGGCTGCGGGAACTGCGGTTAGCATGACCGAACTGAGGTAGCCAAGCTCAGTTTGCGCTAACCATGGTTAGCCGGGTAACCGCAGTTTCGTCTGTCGTGTAACGCTGCAAACTGCGGTTTTGTATAACGGCGGTTTGCTAACCGTCGTTAACTGTGCCCGTGTAACTATACGGTATTAGACACAGCATACAGTCGACACTCGGTAATTCTAAAGGGTGTAATTGAATTGTTTGGTTAATAAAAAGCGGTGTGCCGGTCACGGCAATTTTACATACAATCCAACAGAAGAAATTGCTTGATGATGCGAACCTAAAATCGCTTATATCGGTAATTGGAAGGGTATATTGAACAAAAAACATTCGGGTTACCCTCATTTTTTGATTCTTTATTGCGTATAGCGCCGTATGAGCGGTCTGTGTGGCGGACGCTTCTTCGATTTAGCTATAAGTCTCAACTATCATGTCCAGCCGTGCCGTACGTTAGACCTGAAAGAAACTAAAAACGGACAAGGGTTGCTGACTAGCTACGATGCTGTTCTTGTGCATGTTGTGCATATGTACTTTGGTTATTTAGAAAGGTTTTGCCGTTTCCGCGGGATTCTTATAAACGTCAGCCGACTGTACAATATCAGTTTAAAAAAGCTCAGCAAACGTTCCTAATGGCTGGCGGCGTGCGAGAGCGTTTTTCTCGTTTTGTGATTTATGTTCATGGCACTGCATTACGTTAAAAATGCGTTATTCTATGCTTCTTTTATTGTGCAAAGGATGTTAACAGATCCGGCTCAGAGTTTGCACGCTGTTTTGTGAATGTTTCCGAGTATGAATTACTGTCCTGTGTTGGCGTTGTTACACACTAGTAACAAAAGTTGCATTGATATGCACCTTGGTATAAAATAATAATTATTTATGCTTTGTGCCAAAATTGCATGATGACGTGCACTCAAATTGTTACAAGAATAGTTTCGTAGCGCATAACAGTATTCCGGTGACTAACCAAGGTACCAGATGAACTGTTGCTCGCTATATTAACACATGAGTGGTGTTCAAGTCACCATTAAAGCAACATGCATCATATTTATCCGAGAGATCCGGCAGGTGATAACGTGCTACATTTTTTTCGAGGGGAAGTGCTGAGGCCATCAATCAGAAATTAATGTCTAAAGGGACAGACAACCAATTTTTGTAGAGTAAATGTTCTGTATCACAAATAAAGGGTCACTCGAAAAACCTTTGACCTAAAGCATTTCCCATGTAGTACACTAGACAATTTTAACGCTGACTGTTTTTCTCCACCTGCTATAAATGGTAGCGATCATGACAGTACGCCACGCGACAACTCGCTTTTAGTTTACTTGACTTAAAAAGATGTATTTAAAGACTTGTCCACGTATAAAGGAATATTAAAGCGCAGTCTATCCCATCCGTTTCTGCAGTTTTTGAATCACACATTGAAACCGACGGTTTGTTTGCGTCCGTAAGCTGGTGTCACGTTTAGTCAGTAGAAGACGCCACTGTTCAGGTTTCTCAAAGTTTAGTGCGATATAAAGTTATTACCCCTTATTGCTTTAGAAATTTCTCGTGATTCCACCCCATATAAAACGTTCACATTCATTTGAGCTGGGGGACATGCACTCTACAAATTCGTTCCTTAAAAGGGGCCGATTTTAAATCGTTCATCTACATAGCTATGATATATTCTTTCGAGTGACCAAAAGCGGGCAGCCGGTACCCTCACTCGGCTTCATAGTAAGACAACCGAAAGTTAGGAAGCCATGAATAAACATAGAAATACATAGCGAGGAGGTTCAGCCTGCAATCATAGGGCATGTGATGTCATAGCCATGAACCTTGTGCTTGCATTGTACAATGCAAGTGACTAGAAGTATACAAATTGAGCTCACCCGAACCGTCCGTCCCCCACGACCAATGGCAGGCGATAATTGCTGGTAATTCTTCGAACTTACCCATCTAGCTATCGCGAGGAATACCAAACAGGGAGAAACACTCAGGCAATAATTGTCTCAGCGCCACAAAAATAGATTGTTACGTTTGATTTGATTGTGGGGTTTAACGCGCCGACGCAACGCTGGCGATTAGGCGTGCCGTAGTGTAGGGCTCCGGATTAGTTTTGACCACCTGGGGATCTTTAACGTGCGCCGAAATCTCGTACACACGGGCGTTTTTGCTTTCCGCCTCCACCAGAAAAGCTGCCGCCGCGGCCGCGAATCGAACCCGTGACCTCGTGCTCAGCAGCCCAACGCCTTAGCAGATTGTTCCGTTTGATTCACTGCAGGCTGAAGCTGCAACGACACGAAAGAAGTTCAGCCTGGCAGTTATTTTCACAGCATCACGCAATCGCACAGGTTACACAGCATGACATCAAAAATTGAGTGAAGCAGCTGGCTGGCGAGTCGCCTGCTTTTCTGATAGTTTCCTCAACTCAAAAAGCTTTTCTGATAGTTTCCTCAACTCAGAATAATATAGTGCGTTTGCAATACATGGGTAATGGTAAAAAAAAAGTGTCGCGGTTTTCAAGCTACGACGAACGCGCGACAGAGGAGAGAAGTGGAGCACAGTTAAAGCATAGGTGAGCGACTCGGAAGCATTCAAGTTCCGCCCTAAAGGGATGACGTCAGGCAGAAGTGGCAGACGCCCTGCCGTCACTGCAAATTCAGTTGGAAGCTTACGTCCAACGTAGGTGCAGCAGAGGCGCTGCAGTTGCCTCTGTCGGCTGGTTGCGCGGCTAAAGGGAGTAAGAAGAAATTTCGCTTGCATACTGTGAGTGTGGCTGGTGCGGCAAGTGCGGCCTACGGCTTGTTTGGAAGCGCAGGCATTTCGAATAGGGGATAGCATGGAGGCTTCGGGTAGAATCTGGTACCGCGTTCATAGAAGCATTGTCGCTCTCTGTCCGACAATTTGCTTTATGTGTCAGAAAGCGCAGAAGTGCTTTCTTGCGAAGCCTTAGTTCTCAAGTCTTGCCATTATTTGTATACGCACAAAATACCTTTGGAAAACCAACCAGGAATCTTTTTTGGCCGTTAACGCATTCGAGGACATGAGAAGATGAGCGCAACTTTGATCGCAGCTAACGACTTCACAATTTACTGACGGGTCACTACGTAGATTTTATGTATTAAATTGTCTGCATACGAGTGACGGATCAGTAATATAACTGTCAGCAAGTATTTTAGCACATTTTGCCCGCCCAGACATGTTGACTCTTCTACTCGCTCTATTTTTGTTGGTCGCACGTACCCAAATGGGTCCACAAGCCAAAAAGTTTGCAGGGGGATCTTGCGGAGGGTATTTGTTGCGCATGCGACAAACTGGAAGAATTAACAGCCCAGACTTCGCAAAAAAATACCGTTCACGCCCTTTTTGAGACAAAAAATGGCAGCATCTCCACTGCGTGGATGTTGGCGAGGGTGCCGAGTACGGCGACTCGAAATGACATCCACGTTGCGCGCCGAGCGACATCCGATTTATGCCCCGACCGTGATTCGATTTGAGCCGTGGGTTGCACCTTCATTATTCCCTAAATGAAACAGCAACTCACGGCTCAAATCGAATTTCGTTTCATTTTCGCTTGATGGAGGTGTACGCAGAGATGAACGCGGACGGACATTAGGAGTTCCTAAGGTACTCCGCACCGTTACTGGCGAGGGAGTAAGCCCTTTGACTCACGCGTGGTAACTAACTGTCGTAGCCCAATGCATAAGGCGATGTGCGTTCTGGAGTGCTGTGACGCAACTAACACTGGCTTAGCAATGTTTCAGCTCGACCTAGAGAAAGCTGTTGACTGCGTGTCTTATGAACTTTTGTTTTTCGTATTGGAATATGTTTTTGTCGGAGATATCATACCTGAGGGCGTTGCTTTGCGATATCAACATTGCACCACAGGCCTAATAGTGAACATGAACCTTGTGGTCCTATTTGTGTACAACTGGATGTCGCCTGTGCCAGGGATGTCCGCTGACCCAACTGCTATTTGGTATTTATATCGAGGTCTTGTGCCAGAGCATCATCCGAAAAGAGGCAATTAACGGTTACAAATTGTAGGCAAGCGAAGTTAAGCTCTTGGCTTGCGCGGATAATGTGGCGGTTTTTTTTTCACCGTCAAAGAGAGCAATTCGTTGGTGGTGCAGACGGTCAAGCGCTTCGGTGATGTCACAGGAAGTCCGGTTAATTGTAGAAAGTGTGCCGGCATTTGGCATTGAGCTTGGTTATCGACACCAAGCACTTATCAAAAGGTAAGTTGGGCGACAACAGCAATGAAGTACCTGGATACTCCCCTTGAGCATTATCGAGATAGCGAGCTTTACTGCCGAAGACATGTAAACGATTTGAAGGAAAGGGCAGAGAAAGGGAATGGGGCGTGGCGGTCTGTATTCGGGAAAGCCACTGCATGCAATTTATTCCTCGTTTAAAAAATTTCGTTAGGGATGCAACATTGTTTTGCTCAAGGGTTAATGTACAGAAACTGCTCAGGGTCTTTGCCGTTTTTGTGTGGTCGTCAACATGGGAAAGATGAGTGAAGCATGACGGGTGGCATGACGGGTGGCATCCACGGTTATTTGAAAGAGGTTGTTATGTCTTTTAAGTGTCTAACTGCCCGTTTTTCGCTTAAACATTTGAGTTCGGTTGCACGTAGAAAACTGTATAAGGATGTCTACGATACTGCCTTTTCAATACCGTTCTACAGAGCTTTGTACTGTGGAGGCCCAGGACAAAGCGTTTTGCAACGTGTAAGACGAATGGAAGTTATTCCGGGAGTCAAGTTCTTTTCCTTTAAACCGTATGCGGGTACGCTCTCAGTGAAAACCGTCATGCAAGAAAGAGGACTGTTTGTACCATGGGGAGTCAACTGCTCTATTTTCAAGCAATCGGAGAATATCGAGCACGTTTTTCTAGAACGTTGGGCGTCCGTTTTCTTGTGCGATATATTTCAGAGGACTACCCACAAGGATTTTAAACTGCTACCCACGGCATCCGGCTTTTTAGTGTGGACAACGAAGAGGGAGTTCCCAACATTTTGGGCGTGTTGTTGGGACTCCACCGAATTTGGCTTTCGCCATTGCCCTGGCTTCAAGCGGACGTGGACGCGAAGCCGACAAGTCAGAATTTTATAGAGAGTATCCCGCAATTCGTGAAAGGGCAAAAGTCAACTGAGTGCCTTCCAGAGTGGCTGTCAAGGGTAGAACCCGAGATGGCACTGAAGTAATATTAAACAATGCCAGCATAAGTACAGGCTGGGAGCCGAACGGTGTGATTTTGTACATCTTTTGTCGGCGCATTGTTATGTAATGTCGAACACCCACAATAAAAAGAAAAAAAAATGGTCATAGCCTAATGGGTGAGACGTCCTACACTAAATCTCTCTGGTCTACTAGACACAGGCTCGAATCCTGCCGGTGCCTGTGGGATTTTTTTGCGATTTTAAATGCTGTGTGCACGGACGCGGACGGACATTGTGAGGTCCTAAGGTACTCCGCACCTAAAAAAAACGTAGTACACTGAGCGTCGACGGCACTGCGTTGGCGAACGGGGTAGCAAATGTAAACTGAAGTCTCCATGCTGCACCTACATTGAAGTGCCCGCGCTACAAAACAGGCTGTGTGCCGCACTTGCCGCACTCATAGAGTTTTTTATTATATACTCTAAAGAGCAATCCGGTGCTACCGTCTCTGCACTCGCATCAACGCCATCTGTGTCGTCATGGGGTGCCAGTATACCCTGCGCTCGCCTTAGTTTCATCATTTTCTTGGATTGATATGTTTGAATGACCAAAATTTCGAATAGACGGCACAAAGACGTGAAGATGAGTAATAATTGTAAAATAAAACATGCTAGTTTAGAGCTAAAAAACTAAAAAATAAAGCGTACTTTTTTACTGATAGTCTGCCAAGACGATTATGGCTGCTATTCCGCAGACCAAGCAACTATTTTTTGGTGCATATTTTTGCAATTTTGCAATTTTGCAAATTTGCAAATCTGGTGCAAATTTTGGTGCAAGTAAATGTTTGGTGCAAATCCTTACAATTCCTATTTTGCAAGCATTTCAAAAATTAAATTGTTTCAAGCGGCCAGACCGGCTTTTTCCGCACACCTATGAAAACGAGCACTTCTCCTTCGAGGTGTTTTCGTTGGTGTTTTCGTAACAGACGGTCTGCTACAACTTTCGCAGCGGCAGATTACCAACTCAGGCAAGATGTCCGGGCGCTATTAGCATGTGCACTGCAAACTGCAAAAAGTAACCGCCAAGCTCACTCTCCTTACCACAAACCAACGCGTCTTCGTGGTGAGCTTGTACTTATGCAAATATGTACTGATCGTTGGTCGGCGGCACTAGTCCTCCCACTTGCTTTTAATAAAGCACAGCCGTGTTAGCGTGAACTTAACAAATTTTGAGTTTCTAAGCGAAGTGAGGGAAGCGAAGCGAGTTTCGGCCATTTCGGGCTTAGCGGCTACACTGTAGACAAAGAACTATATAGTAAAGAAAGCAAACCCAAGACTACGAAGACAAAGCGGAAGTACTGCTCACACTCTTTAGCCACGCAACCAGCCCACAGCTGCAAGCGCAGCGGCCCTGCTCGGCCGCGATCTAGTTGCGGCTACAGTCTGCGTGTACTACAAAATTTTCGTGAAGCCTGTGCGTTAAGGTCCGACCATTTGCTACGCTCTTAGCCAAAAGAGAGCAACAGGGAGTTTTATTGCTCGTTTGGGGGACCAACTTCGTTGCCACAACCGTTAGTCCCTTCCAGGGGTATGGCAACGCAGTTGGTCCCCCAAACGAGCAATACGAGGTTTCGGCGCACGTTAAAGGATCCCCAGATGGTCAAAATTAATCCGGAGCCCTCCACTACGGCGCGCCCTCATCGCCTGCGTTGCGTCGGCGCGTTAAACCCCACAATCAATCAATCAACCCCTCCGGGGTAAGTGCGTGGGGATTAACGGTTGCACCCCCAACCGTTCGTCCTTAATGAACGAACAGTTGCTCCGCTCCGTTACCCCAACGGAGATGAGCTTGGAGCGGCGAAAAAAAGGGCAGTGGCTTAGCTCGGCTATGCCAGGATATACGTAGCGTGAGCTAAGGTTCCGCTGGTTATTATTAGGCTCCCTATTGTCTAGCATTAGGTGATTATCATGCTTACTGCTGCTAAAACGATTTACTATTCAATCCACTCCAGTGCAGTCAAGTCCAGTCACGGCGGCAGCGGCTCCGGCGTGCCAGCTGTGCGCCGTCAGACGTCACGGCTCCTCGCGTATGCGCAGCACGGCTCTCCAGGAGCCACGTGAAACTCCTCAACTTCGGGCAGTGTAGCTCACGCTACAAAAGAAACCCGCTGGCGGGGAATCGAACCACTGCCCCCAGCAACAAAAATCCGACGCGCCTACCGACTAGACCACGAGACCAGATGGAGAATCGGGCAAAAAATTCTAGTCGAGTGCAAAACGTTTGGTACTCTGAACTTCCAGTCGTTGAGTTTATTGCTGGCATCGGAATTCGTAGCAGTGCAACTGCTTCCAATTTATGCACTGCTAACTCTAGACATTATTGCTGAGCTTCGACTGCAATTAGTTGCCCACAAGCATTGTTTGTCCTCGTAAAAGGAAAGAAAACAAACCGCCCTCGTCGCGACAGGAGGCTGAGTGTTCTAACGACACACCCGCTTCGGTGAAAACTAACAAGCTCCTAATGTTCGTAACTTACCCCAAATTTTCTTGTTTTATATGTGCGATCTCGTGGTTGCGCGAGAGAAATAATGGGAGGACAGGGTTCATGCTCCTGCGTAGAAGAAACAAATTGCGGCGCTGCTGCCTTCTTCAGCTAGCGCTGGTGGACGAGACTGGAAAATTCAGCCGGGTCTTACGGCTGTTGAGGCATTGCCATTGCTTTTGTACGAAAGGCATTTATGTCCTGCTAACGAAAGCTAACAGCAAAGCGTTTACCTGTAGTGCGCGCCTAAGATTTGCCGTTGCTGCCGTTGTTGACGTTTGTCGGACGGTATAAACATATGTGAACTTACTACACTTAGTGAGTAAGGTTAGCAATTTTTTACTAACACCTGCCTCACTGTGTCATGTGCGCGGAGTCTTTTGTTTGCCTGTACTATCGCTCGGCGATACCTAGGTGTGTGACAGTTTGTAGTAAAGTGAACAAGGGGTGTTTGGCTACCGCACATCGACGCTTCGGGCCACGAGCCGCCTCTTCACTTAGAAATGGCGCGTTTTTGTTGTTTTATTTTTGTTGTTTTGAAACTAAAATTTGTTTCTATGGAACTGTATAAAAGATTTTGTGTTGACAGCTATGTTTGGTCGCGAATTATGAAGCTGAACAGACATATGCGGCAGATCGCGTGCATAGCATTACAGGCGGGGCAGTAACTGCTCGGATTTTCGTCCACCCGTTGCTCGCTAGACCTGCGGGTGCGAACATCTACTCGACGAATTATGCAAACGGCACGCACGCTCCCACTCCTCTTGAGGAGCTATGGTCGCTCGCGAGGACTAACGGCTGTAGTTTCTCCGTATAGGTGCGAAGCACCTTAGGACCTCCCAATGTCCATCCATTCGCGTCCGTGCGCACATCAGTATAAACCGAATATGTGTATGTCAAACCACCTAAAAGTTCGAAAACTCGGCAGAAAAGCAATAAGGTTAACCAGAACAAAATAACAGGCTCACAAAAGGTTAGAGAGAGAGAGTGAGAGAGAGAGAGAGGGAGAGAGAGACGCACAGCACCGGGTAAATCGAAACATCTGTGAACGAAAGGTTAACAAAAGGTTAACAAGAACAAAAGCAAAGGTTCACAAAAGGTTAGAAAGAGACAGAGAGTATCACAAAAAGTGAGAGAGAGAGAGCAAGAGAGAGACAGAGGAAGAGAGGGAGAGAGAAAGAGAGAGAGGTTGAGCAGTATCGCGTGTCTCCTCGACAGCAGTGCTGCGCATGCGTGAGGAGAATACGATTTAATTGCATTGGATTGCATTGTATTTGAATTGGGATTTGGATTGAATGAATCGGATTGAAATAGTTTGGAATAAATTGATTTGTATTGGATTGAATTGGAATTGTATGTACTGTACACACACGTTGTCACTCATGTACACGCGCGAGTGCGCGATGTCACGGGTAATTTAAGGTAAGAACGATCCCCAGTGCTTCGCCCACTTTTCTTGATTCACTTCTTGGGCATGTGGGATTTTTTTCGTCCTTTTTACCTAAGAGTGTATGTGGTTATCTGGAATGGCCCGTGCGTCCCTGAATAACAAGCTTCATAGAACCGCTACTCGCTTCTTAAACGTGGGGAATATGCTTTGGGGCGTAACATGTGATTGTACTCTGGGCCGCAACAACAACGGCTAAGCTACCGAGCCGCGGTTAGCGAAATCGGCAATAGTGTTCGTGGTGTAGCCACCCGCAAAAGTTGTGCTTACTGTTTTATTCATCCGCATATAAATTGCAGGACACATTACGGTGCCGCTCGGAGTGCCCTACTGCATGTCGAAACACGCTCTGGTGTCTATGGTGGACGGACTTCGGAGGGAATGCCAAGGAAAGGGAGTGGATGTTGTTTCCATCGAACCTTCTGGCTACAAGTGAGCGCTCAGCAATTTTCTTCTATCTTTACTTGTATGTTTTTTATACGACCGAATTGCCCAATACTGAATCATTTACCGAAGACTTCTTATTTCATATTTTGTGCTTGGCGAATGCGACTCTTAGAAATGATACGCAACCTCGGTGAGATTTCTCTGAGGAACGGATCGTCGCAAATTTGTGCCACATGTAGGGCGTGTTGCTGGTTTTCTTTGCTCAAGGTTACCTCATTGACGCAGCTTCGAGATATCAAATCGGCGTCTTTGCAATCGCTAGGCGATACAGAAAGAAAACAAAACAAAAACAACAAAGAAAAAAGGAAATAAAACATGTTTTAAACAGAATAACCGACGATTCATCCACACTTTCTCCTTGGTTTGGCTTGACTATCTTTACTCTTATCCACTGTCTCACTTTATACACAGACACACACAGACGCACATACTATGCAGGTATGTATGTATGTAAGTATGTATGTATGTATGTATGTATGTATGTATGTATGTATGTATGTATGTATGTATGTATGTATGTATGTATGTATGTATGTATGTATGTATGCATGCATGCATGCATGTATGTATGTGTGTATGTATGTATGTATGTATGTATGTATGTATGTATGTATGTATGTATGTATGTATGTATGTATGTATGTATGTATGTATGCATGCATGCATGCATGTATGTATGTATGTGTGTATGTATGTATGTATGTATGTATATATGTATGTCCGAATAGTCCGAGTGGCGCTAGCTACCACCCCCAAGTGCAGGAACCAAAATATAGCTTCACATAAATTCCCGAGAAAGTGGTGGGGAAACAGCCCCGCCGGTAGCGTAGTGGTCATCGCACCAGACCGGTATTCTGGAGGTCGTGGGTTCGGATCCCACTCCGGCGGGCATTTTTTCACCACTTTCTTGCTGTCTCAAAAAATTTTCATCTGTTTCTATCACCTACCGCATTCTTCCCTTTCCTTTCCGAGATTTTCTTGACTGCCAACCCTTATTTCTGTATATATGTATGAATGTATGTATGTATGTACGTATGTATGTGTGTATGTATGTATGTATGTACGTATGTATGTATGTATGTATGTATGCACGTATGTATATATGCATGTATGTATGAATGTATGCATGTATGTATGTATGTATGTATGTATGTATGTATGTATGTATGTATGTATGTATGTATGTATGTATGTATGTATGTATGTAAAAGTGAGACATATCGGATAACAGTATTAGAGGTGTGCACGGGCTCGGGCTTACCCGAAAGCCCGGGCCTGGTCCGACCCGGGGGCCGGGCTTGGGCCACCCGACTTACTTTCTACCCGGGCCCGGGCCGGACTCGGGCCGAAATGTAAATGCTTCGGATGGGCCGGGCCGTTTTGACGGCCCGGGCTAGCCCGGCACAGTGAAGCATTACTAAGGTTTTTTATATCACAGAAACTACATGTTGCTGACGCGATAAAAGCACGGATCAGGACTTGTTATGCTTAATTTGGGTTGTTTTGCACGTTCAATGTTGGTTTTGCCTGTTATCATTTCCCTTACGCTGCATTTTACCGCCTTCAGGTAGATTTCGCTTCCAAACATGCCTCAATCAGGCGCGGGCCCCTACGGTATTTGGGTTGGAAACACGAAGACGGGCCGGCCCGGGCCGGCCCTTCGGCCTTCTTCGTCGGGTCGGGCCGGACCTACTGCGATAAGCACCGGGTCAGGGCTGGGCTCAGGCCCAAATTTTTGGCCCGTGCACAGCTCTAAGCAGTATATCATACAAACATACATACATCACCCACACACCCATACATACAAACGTACATACATACATACCTACATACATACATGCATACATACGTGCATACATACATACGTGCATACATACATACATACATACATACATACATGCACACATACATACATACATACATACATACATACATACATACATACATACATACATACATACATACATACATACAGAAAAAGGGTAGGTAGTCAAGAAAGCCAAGGAAAGAAAAAACGCTTGCCGTGGTGCCAGTCGAACCTGGGTCCTTGGCGTTATGAAACTGGGGTCGATCCGATTGAACTATTCTCGCATTCCGAGCGCAAGCTATTTACTTTGGGTTCGTAGCGTGGCCGTTGGCTTTGGACTTAGCCGCGGGTTGTAGCGCGTGCTAACGAAGGCGACTTAGGGAGAGATGTGTTAGGGAGAGTTCTGAGATAGGTGGCGAGGCAGTGAAAGTGGCAAGTGAATGCCTAAACTTATTCCAAGTTGTGACCCCGGATACCAACCATGAGACAGACATAATTCGAAGGATAGGAATGGGGTGAAGTGCATTCGTCAGGCATTCTCAGATAATGAATGGCAGCCTGCCATTGTCCCTGAAGACGAGAATGTATGACAGCTGCTTCTTACTGGTACTCAATTACGGGGCAGAAACTTGAAGGCTCACTAAGAGGGTCCAAATTAAAGTGAGCACGACTCAGCGCGCAATGGAACGGAAGAATATAAGTGTAATATTAAGGAACAAGAAGAGAGCGGAGTGGGTGAGGGAACAAACGCGTGCTAAGGACATATTAGTAGAAATTAAGGAGGAGGAATGGACGTGGGCAGGGTATCTAGCGCTAAGGCAAGGCAACCGTTGGTCATTAAGGGTAACAGAGTGGATCCCTAGAGGCGGGAAGCGGGCCAGGGGGCAGCAGAAAGTTACGTGGGCAGAGGAGGTCGCAGTTAGCACAGGACCGGGATAATTAGAGAATAATGGGAGAGGCCTTTGCCCTACAATGGGCGTAGATAGGCTGGTGATGATGGTGAAAGCCTGCGGCTGAATCTCTCGTGGGCCTCCCAGTCATGGAGAACGTGCAGTGACAAACTCGGCAAAAAATGGGATGTGCAACAGCCGGATCTTCGACGAAGGGACAGAAGCCACCAGTTCTGCGGTTTCTCCAGCTTTGTACCACTAGTGCAGGATGCCCCAATTTTTTGCAAAATGCGTGTGGTCAGCCCCTGCAGTGCAGGCTTGTCGTTGTCAGAAAATCGGAAACGCTGGCGCACACGACATAAACACAATACTTTGTTGTGGAATCGCACTGCCAAAGTTGGCTTGATTTGAATGCTTCTCCGGTCTTCAAGGGAAGTACGTTGGCGAAAATATTACTGTTTCCGGGCGTAAAATGCACGAATAATTTTTATAAAACTGAAAATAAAACCTAGGCGCCTTTTTTATGCTTTTATGTGAACATGTAAACTTGTCACTCAGTTGAGAATGCATACTGGCTTGCTTTATGATCAAGTTGTTATGTACTGAATATTTGGCGTCATTATGAAACTTTATGTAGTGTTATAAATTTCATAATTTTCGTCCTGGTTCTTTACCCTGTACCACCACAAAAACATTGCGAAGCGTCTCTTCTGCTCCTCGTATTACACAATATTTTATGTGATATTTGATTACAATTACTTGTGTCAGCTACAAGATATATATAAATATATATATATATATATATATAAGGTTATGAAATATAAGTAACCATACTTGTGTACGCTACAGCAGTTCTTGGGGTTCTAATCACGCTTGATGTCGCTGTAAGTAGCCTTTTACTAATCGTCAAGGCTTATCTTTTTCTTTGGCTGCCTTGCACTTTCTCAGAACAGCGATCACGTCGAAGCATGGACTCTATGACGCCGCAATTGGAGAATTGCAGAAACAGATCCCGGAGGTCATTGCCGATTACAGTGAAGACGAAATAAAGCGATGGGTTCACACTGCCGAAGTTCTACATGACACAATATGCAGGAACGACCTGGACGAAGTGGTCAACCCGATGGTGCAAGCAATTACAGAAACTCACCCAAAAACTACCTATACTTCTCCTTTCAGGCTTGGAAGTCTGCTGTTCTATCTACCAAGAGTTCTGCCTACTGAGTTTGTGGATATCTTAGTGGCCGGAAGTTCGAAGCTGGCGTCTTTCCTACCATAAACGTGTCAAACTGTGGAAAAAAAAATTAGTTGTCATAAAAACAAAATACTACGCCCCTGAAATAAAAGCCTAGATGAAAATATGCTTTGAGATCGCAAACTGTCCAGTTAGACGCACAAGCTGCAGTTTTTAGAGTTTGGATTAAAAAGATTAGAACTGGGCTAGTTGGTATCGGTTATTATTAACTACGTGCACCGGAACAAACGAACAAGCACCGAAAGTGGTGACGAGCACAGGCGCTTGTGCCGGTCGCCCCTTTCTCTGCTTGTGCGTTCGTAGCACTACACGAAGCTGTGGTTTAAAAAGGTCTCCTCGTTAAGACATCTGGGCTGCAATCTACACAATCAGGCTTTACGCCGTGGCCATTGCTTCCAAGGACAATACTTTTAAGATGGTTTACGTGTGTTTATGCTCGCCTAAGCACCCTTTGAATCTAACAGTCGATGAGTAGAGCAAATGCACTTCTCAATGCATGAAATCTATCGTTTAAGGAGGGATGACTGTGATGTGGTAAAGTCGCAGATGCCTCGGCAAATGGGAAGTGGGAATTATGCTTGAAGAGCGAAACTCGAATAACTCCTCTGCCTGTGCAGCGAATGAGGCTGCGTAATTGTCTTAGCCTTGAAAAACCTGCTGCTCCGAGGGCAGTATCTGAGTCTTCAAGTTTTTGCAATTTATAACGCCAAGCTTTCAGCCACTTACTGTGTTCCGCACGCAAAATGCGGTGCAGGAAAGCCAACTTTCTCTGACGATGATGATGATTGTAGGGGAAGAAAAGAAAAATTCAAACGCTCCTCGAGGTTGGGATCGAACCTGGAGTTGTGGTGTCGTGAACCCACGTCTATCCCATTGTGCCATTCCGACACTGTCGAAGAAGCTTATAATTGGAGAGGTGTTGATGGACGTGGAATACTGGCCTATACATGCACCCCTCTGTCTAGCTACAACGATGGTGGAACTCTACAGGAAGCCATGGAATGCCCGTATCAGTAGAGAGCACATTCGCAATGCGGCAAACCATCCCGATAAGAAACCAGTGTTCGCATAAAGAGCGGGCAGTCTTACGTCATACTTAAGACCGTGAGCTTCTGGGTTGGTTTTTTTTTTGTTTTGCACTTGATTTTTGAGACCTTCGCGTTCCCCCATCACTTGCGCTTCAATATAGAGGTATTCATAATAAGTTTCATCGGTACTAGGAGTTGTAGAGAGTGCAAGGAGCGGCTTCGAAGCTTCCCTGCAGAGCGAAAGTCTTTCCAAATGACCATATCACGCCTGCATCGTGCGTTAGCGCATGCGTGACCGGAAGGTTTTTTTATCGCGACAGAAACAGCCAGACAGATAGAAATATACTTCATTGTTTGCACAGGCCAAGCCTAGACTGTCGTGAGGAATCCTCTAAACTTGTCGACGACGTTGTGTACCTTTCCCAGAGTCGGTGCCTCATTTGTGTGGGCCACCACGAACTCTTTAATCGACTTGGCGTTCATCTTCACAACTCACCCGCCGCGGTGGCTCAGTGGCTAAGGCGTTGCGCTGCTGAGCACGAGGTCGCGGGTTCGATTCCCGGCCGCGGCGGCCGCTTTTCTGATGGAGGCGAGAAGCAAAAACGCCCGTGTGTACGAGATTTCGGCGCACGATAAAGATCCCCAGGTGGTCAAAATTAATCCGGAGCCCTCCACTACGGCGCGCCTCATCGCCTGCGTTGGGTCGGCGCGTTAAACCCCGCAATCAATCAATCAATCAATCAATCAATCTTCATAACCCTGGTTTAGGTAGCCCTCCGTGGAAACGGTGAGTGAACTGAAGTTGGGCTGTAGATCTTATCGACGTCACTCCAAGCAAACATGTCGAACTCAAGTGTGGGCCCGAAGGTGCGTGGGTAGAAGAGTAGAAGAGTGGGTAGAAGATCTAATGGATGCAGGATGGGGAGTGAAGATTAACTTTTTCCCTTGGGGTAGGAGAGATATGGCTCCACTGCAAAGGGCTGGGCGGGGAATTCAAAAACACCACCTGCTGGCGCATAGCCCGCTGCGGTTCTGTCGGAAGCTCTGACGATCTAAGATGTTTCGAATGCTAAGAATTATGGAATGAGTGTGAGAGCAAGGGAATCGCCCTTCATGTTGGAGTAGCCGGGGACTCATTCCAGCGCTATCTTGCCTGCTGTTTGAACGCGAATGACGCTATGGAGGCCTTCAGTGGCGTGCCGATGCATGGTACGTGCCAAGATATATGATGCTACTTCTTCTAGGAGTCACTTAACCCAGAGGGTTGCGGGGTCAAGGGGGTCAAAATTTTACAGCGTATTAGACGGTGGGAATGGCGAAATTATCCAGGGCAGGACAGGTGGGACTTTTCACGAAGTGGACGCTGATATCTGCTCACCGCACCGTGTTATGAAGGGCGTGGGGACACCCCCAGTAGACGTATGCTGCCTGTCTAGGCCTATGCTGCTATCTCCTGGCAGCCCCATTGCAGCCAGCGTCACATGTATTTTAATTAGGGGTGTGCGAATACCCGAATATTCGAATACGAATCGAATAGTACCTCCGCGAATAATGCGGTTCCCGAATCAAATATCTACTATTCGATTTTTCTAATAGTCGAATGGTGTTTCCGAACTTTCCCTGGCTGTGCGAAAGCGAGAGATGTCGGCGCACGCTAACGCACTTCTGCTACACCGTCTACTCAGCCAGTTTCATCCTAATCGCACTTTCGACAAGGGCGTTTAGATCACAGCAGATAGCGCAGGCTTGTCCACGGCGACTGTAGCGTAAGCGTTCCTTCCGCTGCATATTATTCACGCTTCACCCTGCTTATGTGCTTCCGAAGAAGTGCCTTATCGTGGTCCATGATTGCTTTCGCCTCCTTTTGTTCATGCCTGCAAAGTGCTCGCTTCTGAGTCACGAAGTTCTGGATAGTCGTTGCCTATGATTGCAGTGCAGCAGCTCCAGTGCAAGTCGTTTTTTTTCTTTTTTTCCCCAAATGCGTATCGTACCCACTCCGGATTCCTGGAGTACCACCAATGCGAGTTGAAAAGTGCGTTCACCAGGTTGAAAAAGAATGTCATGTCTCCCGAGCATGCGAAGTGGCTTCAGCTTTTGCACAAAAACCTATAAAAAATCCAGGCGTGTAAAAACAAAATTAATATTGCATATTTGATTCGATATTCGGCTTTTTTTTTCCGAATTCGATTCGATATTCGATTCGAAAGTTACCATGCGGCATGGGCACACCCCTAATTTTAATGCGTTAACTACAACAATCTTGGTGCTTTTCACACCAAGCTTTTACACATTGTAATCCACAGATACAGTAGTTGTTTATTCACTTGTGCCGCCAACGCAGCTCTGAAACGAATAATATGTCTAAAGGCCGATATAGAACCTCAAACTCTGTGTGTAAATCTGTATAAAACAACCTCGCATGATTTCGCATTAGTTGAAAGATTTTATTGCAGTGAGAGCAACTTCGTCTATTTAAAAAAAAAAAAAACCTGACACGCACATTGTTTGCCAAACTTAAACTGAAATCAGCGGGTATTCTGGTAGTGTTAAACATTCTGGGCCACCAAAACACCACAAGGAATACCTGGCATTGCAAGATGTTTTGCATCTGAAAGGCACATTTATGTGTCCGTTGTCATATAAAAAATTGAAGCAGTTTTACTAAACGTGAAAGCTGGGGGAAGTGCGTAGCCATGGAGTGAAAAACTCGCTGTTTGCAGGTTGCATGTATAGGCCTAATCTGCCAACCCCACCTGTATAACATTGACTCATAGAGGCGGCGTTGCCCCTACTCTCCCGCCGAGAGGAGTGCTGGCGCCCTCTCTTCAATAGTTTTAGTATCTTCCTGATGTTGATACAGAAAGTAGTCAAGAGAGGGCTTCGCAGCCCCTAGAAAGGCCTCCTAAGCGACACTAAATTAGGCTTTCGTTATTTTGGGGGTAATTAATGCGTTAATTCAGTATCTTTTCTTTATTTTATATTATTGTGTACTGATTGGCGACCTAGCAACGGAGGCGTCCGTGGAAACGGCACGGCGCGAAAATCACCCCCAACACTTTGCACATGAGTAATGTGTGACTATGTGGGACTAGGGGACAGACGTTATTTTCGTAACGGGAGGAACCCAGGTTGGATGCCCACCAGGGTAGGCTGTTTTTTTTCGGGGGCCTCTGTTTGGGTGTGTGATGCCATGACCCCGGGCGAGCTACGACGACAAGCCGGCCCTTAAGTCGTGCGCACTTAGAACTACAGTGGAGGCTTCTCCCAGGAGGCCGATCAGTTCTTAAGATGTAAAAATGCATGGTGTGGCTGAGCGATCCGGCAAGCAAGCAGGCAAGCAAAAAAGCGAGAAAGCCGACCCAATGGTGCTAATATTTCCTGTGTCGTAAGCACAGCTTTTATTGATTTCTTCACTAATTATATCGTCCGCCCGCATTATGATTGTACGCACAGCAAGTTTTTAGGGACAACTCGTGAAATGGGATGAATCGTGCCTACATGAAAAAGTCCTTCAAAATGTCAAATGGCCTTGCCCATTTATACATTTATTTATTTCAACATACTGCCAAACCTGTCTGGACGTTTCACAGGTGAGGTAATACAGCCATCCTAAATACGTACAAAACAGGCGTTCTTCTCAAAAAATGTGAAGTTTCTCCTGTCAATAATTTTTCCTACAAGAACAATTGGACAAAGTGGACGCGTTTGCAGTTAAAAATTCTGGACACAAAAACCACTTTCCTACATTGAGCTTCAGAAATACGGTAGAACGGAAAAGAAACCACCAATTATCATTACTGATTCCAATTGATCGCATAATTGTGTTGGTTCTTTTTTTTTTAAATCAGACTTGTTTCGGTTAAATTACTAATTGTTCGACGAATGCGCAGCCAGTAATGGACGAATGCAAATCATTTACCCTTTCTTACACCTATTACAAAAAAAAAGCATATTTAAGACAAACAGTGGGACAATTGCACTCTGGAAATAAATTGATTATGGTGTGTCGGTCTTGTTTGTGCGCTGAGAAATTTGAAGCATCAAGGTACAGATTGCCACAAGAAAGTTGACACAAGAACTTTAAACGTGTTAGTTATGCACAGTTCTCTAGGGCGAGGATTCCGATGTTCCCTAATAGTTCCGTTGATGAGATATTTGTGTCGTCTCCATTATGAGTACACCAAATTGCCGTTTAGTATATTCGCTCTAGCTTACCTATGCCTAATTTAGTATAGGCTAATTCTGTTTTTGGCGGTCCCGACCCAAGACATCTTCTGAGAGAGAACAGCCCTCTCACTGGAGCCGACGTTACATGATTAACATGAGCATTCTACTTAAGTCATTGTGATTATCAGCCCCAAGTGCCCATTCATCCCATTTATGCTTTGTGACCTTGCCGCTTTGGACGCTTTTGTTCGCGATCCGCCTTGTCGCTTTTGGAATAGCTTCGATCTGTCTTCTAGACATTCCATCGCTCGCATAGTTCCTACCACGGTGTAATCGAGGAGTTGATGACAATAGTGATTTTAAATGCAGAGCATTTCTTTAATTCACGATGTTATGCGTCCGTAACTCGGCGTCCGCAGCCAGCCAGCACGTGCGCCCCTCCCCCGCTCCTCCTCGCTCTCAACAACAGGTGCGGGCGGGCGTGCGCGTGCTCCGGCGCTGAAAGAGGTGTTGCAGCAGCAGGTGCTACCTCCTCTCCCTCTACTGCGCGCGCTACGAATATACTCGTTGCCCGAGCGAAGGATCCGCGGCCCGACGTTGACGTTTGGCCGCGGCTTCTCGTGCACAAAGTTCGGCGTCGGCAGCGCGCTTCAGACGCTTGCGTTCGGCGTCGGCAGCGCGCCGTCTCGCCGCCTTGTCTTCTGCCGCCGTCGATGAAGAGGATGGCACGATGTCTTGAACTGCACTGCAACGCTGACGTTGGCTCGCGTCGCGGTACTGGTTGAAGGTGTTGCTTCCATCGCTTATGAACTTCGACGATGGCGCACTGCCCTCCCGAGAGGGATAATAAGAAAGAAAAGAAAAGAAAGAAAAGAATAATAATAAAGATCCAACCGATTGCCCCGCAGAGAGGGTGGGGTGCAAACGATGGCAATAAATAACACGTTACGTACTTACGTCTCTCGTCTCTCGTCTCTCTCTCTCTCTCTCTCTCTCTCTCTCTCTCTCTCTCTCTCTCTCTCTCGTCTCGCAACTCAACTACCCAACCCCTACGACAACAACAACTACAACTACCACCGTCAACTACCACAACCTACGCCACGTGACCACCCTCAATGCTCTGCATTTACTCGTGTCCCTCGCGCGGGGGCATGTGATGGAGGTTTTTTTTTTTCTGGTATCTTCGCTGATTGGTGGTGTTCTTCCATTCACTTCCTTTACCGGCGGTTTACTGGCCTGAGCGCCCACCTCTTGCTTTCTGTCGAGTTTCAGCTCGCGCTATACTGCGCTCCCTAAGGAGCCGTTTTCTGTTACAGACGCCGACGTCAAAGCCAAAGCCGCAACGTAGGCCATCTTTTGTCCTTAAAGGCTAACTGCACTCAAACTGTGGTCTTTTTGAAAGCACCGTTTCCGTATAGTCTCCCTAAAAAGAAAACAATGTGCAAGATATAACGCCGCAAATACACACGTGGATGTCGCAAGCGATCAGCAAAAACCGCCGATTTTTAAAGAAATATAAAATAGCCAGGTCACTGAAGTGACGTGGACGCCGTCTAGAGAACTTCCAGGTGGTCATCAACTTGGGAGCAAGCCTGCGCGCAAGCTCAATCCGCGCACGGAGCAGCAAATGTTGGAAAAATCCGCAGCGGAGCTCGACCGGCCCTCCAGCTGCGTGGCTGACCAAACGACGAAGCCGCAGCTGGCTGTAGCGTCACAGGTACGTCATGGCTGTTTACGCGATTCGCCGGAAGGTACAGCGTCGTCTGCTACGGAGCTATTTTAAACGCTTGTGGCTGAATAACGAGGGTTTCACTGGGCTACCACTCGTGTTCAGCTGATTTAATTGAACGTATTGCACATTAAAAGAAATTTCGTCGAGGTAACATTTCAGTGCAGTTGGCCTTTAGGGATTCATTTAAAATTTTTTAGGGAAAAAACGACTGCGGCATCGTTTCCTAACGCCTAATAGGTGACAGCAGGAATGGGGTGCCGCCACTACGCGTTAGGAGTCCGTCTGATAGCCGCCTGTTCTGTGTGCGGCTCTTCTATCGGGAAGAGCGCCGCTTTATACGGTTAAGGAGTTTTGGGGGCGACGTTGTAGAATAAAAGCTGTCACGTCCTTTACACCAATCAAGGTAGTATTCAGTGAGACAGCGTCCTTGCCAGATACATTAAGGGCCAAACAAACTACTATAAATTTATGTCTCAAAAAACTCATGTTGAAAATAAAGTCAAGCCTAAAAAAGGACCACTATACTGGAATAAGGCAGGGATAAAACTAACACCTCATCAGTACCGGGAACTGGTGCCGTTTCAATGAGCTAGGTTTCTACTCAAACGGTAGGGTAGAATATTGACGACTTGAAGAAACCGTCAGTAAGAAATCTCGCTCACATAGAATGATGCTTTACCAACAACACAATGACCAATATAAACAAAACAAATAACGTCGTGCTTTGGATGTCAGGTAATTGAAATTCAAAAATAGAGCAAGAAATATAGGCATCACAGAAAATACGGAAGTTGGAACTCTCGTATACCTGGCTTCTTTGATGCAAAAAAAAAAACAGTAATAATATTCGACAAAAAACTGAGCCCACCTTGCTTTATCCTTTGCCAGACACACCAGCTGTTTTTAACATGGTTGTAATACTGGACTGGCTTCTTTGGTACAAGAAAACAGTAACAATATTCGAGAAAATACTGAGCCCACCTTGCTTTATCCTTTGCCAGACACACCAGCCGTTTTTAACATGGTTGTAATGCTGGACTAGCTTCTTTGGTACAAGAAAACAGTAACAATAATCGAAAAAAACTGAGCCCACCTTGCTTTATCCTTTGCCAGACACACCAGCCGTTTTTAACATGGTTGTAATACTGGACTGGCTTCTTTGGTACAAGAAAAAAGTAACAATAATCGACAAAAAAAAATTACACCATCTCCCCGAAGGGCACTATGTGGTGATGCAAAGCGTGGGCGTTCCGTGTAGGTTCCACACCGGAGCTGAACCGGCGCAGGCGGTGTCTCGGAGCAGACTGAACGCCGCCATAGAGAAAGAAGTACTGGTAAGAGTGGACACTCCCATAGAGCCCTGCGGCCGAATGACTGTACTGTAGTGTAGCGCACCGAGCGGACGGGTAGCCAAACTACTAACCATACTTTCGTTCACTTTCGTATGTTCACTTTCGGTTTCGGTTTCGCGGACACCGATTTTGGCGGGTAGTTTGGAGGACTGGAATGCGCTGCTCATGGCGACGGGCATCGGTACGGTATTCAGACGCTTTCATGCAATAATTAGTGTTTATTTGAATATATCATTCTCAGGCTTAGTGCCCGTATGCTTTTACAAAAAAAAACCTTTTTCTGAAAATGTGAAATTGCAATTTACAGTACCACTCACACTTGGTTAAGAATTCTGTCGTGTGTTCACATGTTCCGAGCCACATAAATGGACACATCATAAATGAAGAAATATTTATTGCATGGCACCAAACGGAACAAGTTCAAATTGTCATCATTCTTTGCAACACACATATAATAATTAACAGTGAGTAATACACAACAGAGACAATACACAGTAGTGCGAGGAAAATACGTTTCCAGGAATGACAAAAAAAATGCACAAGTAAAGGTATGACAACCACACAAAGGATTTTTTCTCCACGGTAATTGAAAATGCAGAAAACCCAGAAACTCAGGCATCCACAGGTTTACTTGTATCTACGACACCCTCAGACTCTGTGCGCTGTTGCAGTCATACAAAAATATCAACCATAACATAATCTAGACACTGGGATACTTGCAACTGTTTACAACCACTATCTCCGCAGGTAATTTTTTTAGTCTGGAAATTTCTCCAGTTAGGATGTGAAAGAAGGGAAAAACTTAGGCTTTGATTGCCTCGCTTATTTGAACTCTAATGAGAGCTATTGCCTCGGGGCAACTTCAAATCAGTAGCAGTAATTGAACAGAAATCCCATTTGTGTGGAGATGCACACACAAAAGGTTAAGAGGAAAAAAATCAACTTCCTATTGGTTCCTTGCAAGGGTGAATTTTCCCAAGAAGCCGGGTTACCTTTCGAAAGCGTCGCCTTCCCAGTAAAGGCAAAGGGCCAGGCGGGGATATTTTAGGTACGTGCACGTAGTCAACCGACAGGTTCCAGGCTCGATTAAGGCACACAAAGTCATGCCTTCCGCTGTCAATACGAACAGTCTAGTATAAGAAACAGGGAAGCAGTATACGCTTCTCGTGTATGAGACAATGGTGGCACATTACAGAATCCCATAAGCATTTCACAACGTAGGTCTCAACATGGTTCTCTTCATCTAGGCCAGTCCGACAACAGGCAGCACGTACGGTGACAAACGACATTTAGCATGACCTCTTACCCTGGCAGTCTTCATAATGTAAAAGGGTTTTTGTGGATGTACTGTTTTCACAATATTACAACTAGCAGCAACAATAATTTGCGAGTGCAGTTTAGAGACTGTATAAGCTGTTAGTGGTTTTAATGAGATGAGGCATGTCAGTGATAAAAAACAGTTTGTTCCTTGAGTCAACGATAGTTTTTTCAGTGGTCACGCCTTATTGAGTGCCGAGACTTGCGTTAGATTTTAGGTGCTAATGGCAAGGTTCAATAGATGGAATACAGTTGCGGTATCCATCAGAAGCATCAATAAGGCAGCAAGAAGCATTGCAGGCAGTCATCAATACAACTGAATAACTCTGGGAGAACAGTTGGCCCGGCCACTTTTGTGAGTCCTGTGAGGGCACGATTCATGAAGTGCTTGTACCATGTTTGGTATGACGAATGCAGCTAGCTGGTTGGCTCTGTCTTGAGGGCACCTGTAGACCTGCACAGGTGATAGGTGATATAGTACACAAACTGCTTGCAATGACAGATGATATGCGAATAGTCTGTATATTTCACTGCAACTAGTATTCAAGTATTGCCTCCAGTGCATGCCACCTATTTAAAACACAAGTTGTCTTATTCTATTCAGCAATCATGCGGTCAAGCTATTAGCAACACTCAAAATATGGGTCTTTGTAAGTTCGCAACACTGGTTAGGCACATTCTTAATGCAATTCAGCTATTGTTTGGGTTAACAAAAATGATAACGCTGCTCACATAGCCTGAATCCCTTTGTCTTTTTTTGTAAAACCAGGACGAAGAGCGAGAGCGAGCTGAACGTTAAACAAACCTGTTGCCCCACGGGCTCACGAAAGGAACGCATCCCGAGAACGGGCATCTGGCGAAAGTATATTTGGGCGCTGTGTGGGGACCATGGCAAGCAGCAGTGAGCGTCGGACTGAGTACTACTGACCGTCAAAGGCCATGCCTTAAAAAGATATGACAAGAAACACACAGTTCCGACTGAATAGGTGCAATCTGCGCAATACGTGTTTAATGAAACTAGCCAAAATATGACCAGAGAAAGAGAGCAAACGCTTGAAAAAACGGCAAGTGTGGAACAGTTGTATGCAATGCCTGCGATACCGGAATTGATATATGATGTAGAACGAAGACCAAATTTGAAGGTTTCAATGCACTGCGCACTCACCCCGCCTCGAGTAAAGCTGTTATCTGCCGACGAAAGACGCGTTTTTACCGTACCTGACGCGCCAAAGGCGTCGGCGAGTGGGTTCGCTTTGTACGCAGGCAGCTTGGTGTGCACCCATGTGTAAAACTTACGATGAGTGTACGGCTGCTGGTTATGCCCAGATAAGCCAAATTAATGCAGATACGGCTACTTCGCCGTGTACGTTAGCCCGGACGGCTTTGCAGCGCATCACGGCCATAATACATAATACAGTAACAGTTGGCCAAGCTAGCAATGGCTAGCTAGTATAATACAACGCAGCCTGCGGCTCACGTAATTCAGTGCAGCGACAGCGCACAACGCCTGCTTCGCCTACGGACCGCAGGCTACGGACCGCAGGCCGGCCGGCCACTTCCGCAACTCACCGCCGTCGTTTGCGGCACGTAAACGCTACGTGCGACGACGGGCGCGTACCGCTGGCATCCCTCAGCGCTAGATAAAACGGCACAACCAGCCTAAAATACCATTACGTCCGGCTAAAAAATGGTGTCTTACGCCTTTCCGGGGCGTTTCCAAAGCGCTTATCCTAAAGACGCAGCACTAGGTATGCCTGATTCCCTGAGGTTACGCAGTGCTCGCAGCGTTTGCAGTACAAGGAAACGTAAATATGATACGCCACACCAGCACTTTAAAAACGAAAGTCTCACCTTTCGTTCAGGATGCAGAACCGATGTCGCGAAGAAAGCGCTAGGCGTTTCCTTCTCGACAACAGAGGTTAGCACGAGGCTGCAGAAACGCACGCAACGCACGTGCAAACGCTGCCGAAAGAGCCAAATGGCGGCTTGCGCTTGCGGCTTGACCAGGCTTGGCGCAAAGAATCCACAAAAATTTACATTCACAGCCATTCAACTCACTACACAAATAAAAATGTGTAGTCTAATGTGTAACAAAATTTTAAAAGTATAATATTGTGTGTTAGCTTAATTTTAAATATATAGTTTTTTACCACTTGCGCCGACTGCCGGAAGGTGCGCGAGTCAGGCCACTCGGCCGCGATGAGCCCGTGTGTCCACTCTTCTAATTTTTTATTTCTCTATGACGCCGCGCAGCGTGCGCGCCTGCTTTTATACAGCTGGACGAGAGAATGAAGGAGAGACGCGCATGCGCATTGGGGGTGTAGACGGCGCAACAACAAAGAAGGGTTCCGTGTAGGTTCTATTGTGTTGACGTTATGTTGTTTCATTTATCGGAGCACAAATGGGAACGTAGTGTTACCCCCATGTAGAGACAGAGAAATGTAGAGAAATGTAGAGACGGCGAAGAGACCGACACCGGCGTTGGTTGGTTGGTGTTACTTGATCGAACACCTCCTGGTTCTCGTCTTTCTTCATTGCGTGCTCACTCTCCTACCCCGCTGCCCGCCCTCTTCGTGCTGTTCTCTGGTTGAGCCTAAAGGCGGGAGGCGCTTCCCACCACAGCTTTTCCACGGGAAATTCGACATCCTCCTCTAAAGTTTTCAGTTCGCCGTTTTCGTTGACGTTCAGCTTCGCGTGCCTTCGTTTTACCAGTAGCTTCTTGACTTCTTGACGCAGTTTGAATGAGTCAAGGACATAAGGCGTGTTCGTAAAACTTGCTCCTGTCTCGGTTTTGTAGGGCAGTGGACTGAGAAGAGCGCCGCGTACCTTACGTTGTGGCCAGAGAGTCGTGGGATTGAAGTCGGGCGCCGCTTAATATTTCTTTTTTTTATAGTGTAGGGGGAGAGGTGCGGACAACGGACGGACGCCGGACATAGCCCCGAGCAAGAGATGCTCTGCTTCTAAAAACTGAGCCGGCCTTCCTTTATTCCTTTGCCAAACGCACCAGCCGTTTTTAACACAACTAGTGCCGTTCACTTAGTCTTTTCTCAAGGCCACCTGATTTGCCGTGTATGAATATGAGACGACGCCTATACTTTATATATTATAATATACATCTCATTGCGAACACTAGAACTGCTCGATTTTGACATCTTCGACGTACTTGACTGATTGCACCCAACATTTTTACCATTTAAAAATAACTCAAATATCACTTTCATGTGATCACAAAGTATGTTGTCTAAACCATATTGCAAAACATGTTTACCAACATAGATATGTTGTCTAAAGCATATTGCAAAACATCTTTACCAACATCGATATTTGTAATACCCTACGGGGAAACAAAAATTCTGTCAGACAAGAACTCCTGCATTCCCGTGCTGCAGTTACCGCTGGGGTATACGCATTTTACCATACGTTGTAGCAAGTTTGTTCAATGTCAAATTGCTACACATTCAAAATTTCCAATCGCTAAACAGTTTGAGTGCGCAAACAGCACACGAATGGTAAAGAGTTTCATCCCATACCTCTTACATCAATGTTGCTTTTAAAGTCTCTTCTGCAGGCACGATTTGCGTTCCTTTTTTGATAGGCAGGTTTTCATTGCGTGCACATGGATTGCTCCGGAATTTGCGTTCTACAAAATGCGAGTAATAAAGAGCCATTATTTTGGAGATATGGCTGGAGATGTGTCACTCGATCTCCGCGCAAATAAAGGACTCATTTGGGGTTCAATATCTCTCGTGATAAAATGGGCGTGTTCGCATATTTGTTCACTGTTCAGAAAAAAAGCCCGCTTCCTTCTGTGGGTCAGCCTAATTTCCGAATTTTCAGGTTTAAATATTCAGCAAAAATATGCACCCGGACAGCTCTTGTAACTTCAGAGACAACTGCTTTTCAAAATATTTGATACCAATCCGGAAGAACTCAAGCGCCTTCCAAGTTTTTGAACAAAGCGTAAATTGCTGCCATCTTTCAAAAAATTATTTGTTTGGATCATTGTGCTTCTAGGCAAAAATCGATTGAGGATCCTGTTTTGATCGCTGCTCAGACTTTTGGCTACGATCAAAGTGTAGGATCCGGTTTTGTTGCTGATCCGCTGTACTGGTTTGTTTTACTTCACTGCAGGTGTATTTTCAGGGTCGTAATGCTTCGTGTGCATTGACTGCCTTTGCCAGTATAGCAGGTGTTGGCACAGCCCATACTGAGTTCTTACGCTCTATATAACGACTACCTTGAAGCCGAGTAGCGTCTGAGTTGCTTTTCGCAGTGTGGCGTCTACGCATTGGCCGCATAACTATTTCAACACCGCTTCGTCGGCTCGAGACACAGCTTCGCAACACATTCCTGATCAGTTTCCTTGATGCGGCTGGTGTCTGTGCATTCACCGGCCTTGCTTTTTTTGCGCAGGCGATGGCACCTTAACTGCATAAAAGTCATCCCCGCAAGGCTGACGGCACCATAGCAGTCGGTTGCGGTGGACCAGCATCCAAGTTGGTTAATTCGTGCAGGTAGGTGCTTTTCTAGTTTTCTGCTATTATGTATAATTGTAAATATCTTGAAAACATCAATGCTTGTTGGGATTCGCTGAGCGTCGGTATTTGGTGTATTTACTGTGGTAGCATATTCTTGTGGGGACAACGTTTGATCACAATTGGATTCTTTTCTCGCTCTTTGTCTTACCAAGCCTACGCTGCAGTAAAGCTTTTGGTGGTCGCCCAGCCATGCGGACGTCGTGGACACTGTTTGGCATTTTCGTGTTTATACTGCGGGTCCTGTGGAATCGTGCCACCTTACTAACCAATATTGGTGCTTTCGTCGGTTCCACGGCAATCATCCTATTTGCATCACATTGGCTGGCCAGGTTTGTGTGGAAGAAGCTATTTGTGAGGCAGATACCAAGTGAAGGAAAAGCGGTGCTTATCACGGGTAAGTTTTACCGTAAATTAGTGTGAACAAATTGTACGATTTCGTTTGCCTTCGGTGCTGGTATTTCAGGTACGCAGTGGTTTAACATTTATTATTTCTCGCGGTGAGCTGCAAAAAAGAAAGTTGGTGGCAGAATCAATTCTAGAAAACAGAATCGAGTGGTATTTCTTTATTCGGGTATTTTCTTGATTTCTTTGTTAAGCTTCAGCTTTCATCGCAGACTGGACCTTCGTTTAACTAGGGATATATATTTTTGCTTCGATGTATTCAAAACATAACTTCACAGTTTTCGTGTAGTAATATTACCGCCATATTTCAGCCTGCTTCTTTTCTGTGATGTATCACTCGCCATAAAAGTATTAGAGTGTGTGATACATTAGGCTGTTGCGCACTTAATTAGTGCTTGAGTTTGAGTCATAGGCACAGACAGTTTTTATAAAGCTGGTAACCGCTAGTAGTAGCTATAATAAAATCAGCGATGTTATGATTAGGTAAAGACCATATTATAAGCTAGTATGAGCTATAAAGCTATTATAAAGCCATTAATGTTTAACCTCTCATCGAGCGTGCCTGTACGAAGCTGATCACGTTTTTCAGATTCTGTTTGCTCCTTTTGTTTTGTTCTTGCAGTTCTAATTTCCGCTCCTTATTACGGGGCAGAGAGGCTACTTGAGAGAATCACTTGTGATATAAGTAAACATTCAAAAGAAACATATAGTAAAGTATTCTAGCGAGAAGTTTCACTTGCAGGGTTTTGCCGAACACTTGGGCTTTCCTCGTCGAATAATTTTCCTGCAAGAACTATTACAGCCAAGGATAGTCTTCGCAGCGATGCATAATAAATTTCCACTTTTTTACCTTCCGCATGAATGTTTAACCAGTATGAGAAATGAAGGTTTAACTGTTTTTATTATTTTCAGTGTTCCTAATCTTAAAATAACTTGAATCTTTGAGCATTTGTTTGAGCCTTTCAATTCATTGCAAAATTTGTACAAAGGTTGCGACACCGGCTTCGGTCATGCTCTTGTCTACCGACTGCACCGCGATGGTTTCTTGGTTTTTGCTGGCTGTCTCGACTCCCGGGGGCCCGGAGCTAATGAACTGCGGAAACTGGCCAATGTCCGAGTGCTGCAGTTGGACATTACCGACGAAGAACAAGTTGAGGACTCCTTCAAAAAGATTAAGCAGCAGCTTGGCACCACAGGTGTGCACATCTTCTCCAATTTCTACTCTGAATTGTGTTATTTTTGTGAATGATTTACCGCAGCCCTACATCTCTCTCGATGAGTTCTACTTTCAAAGTGGCAGCAAGTGTAGCACTGCGCCTATAGGTGTTATTCACTAAAAAAGCTAAGAGGGCGATTTCTTCGCTTGGAAACACTGGGAACCACCATATCTCTGCCGGTGTGCCTGCACATGCGTATTTCGCCCGTACCAAGCAGAAAAACTGGCGTGCGTCATCTTTTCCGCCTGGGCCCGATTACCTGTCGTGATGTTGACAGATCTAATAATATACGCACTCAATTATGCGGTGCCGCGGTCCTTGCCCTCAAGCAATTCGCATCACCGGAGAGTGCAACCGCGGCTGTTACCGAAAGCGACACACCACACAAGATATCGGCTCTGCAGCCACGTGCGACCAAACACAAGTGCGCTCTAATGCGAGGTTGAGTACAAATATCACATGGTTTTGATGAAATGCTTCACGCGTTAGCCAATTTAGATACGACGGTAGCGTAACAGCTAGTCCATATGAGGCCGTCACCCGAGCCGTGGCGTGCTCCCACCACTCGCACTCCTTTGTCGGCACAAGCGCTGGCTAATTTCAAGCGCCCTTAGAACAAACCACTTGAGTTTTGCTTCCGCACGGTAAAACTGGCGGTTACATTATTCCACTTGAGGACGAAGATGCGGTCACTGACCAAGTCAAGATGAAAACACAACGACGTTTTGGGACCCATAGGGGCTCCTTGAGCGCACTAAGCAGGCAAGAAGGGTGATCAAGGAACCCGTGCGGTTCCCAAAACGTCTCGTTTTTCACCTTCACTTGGTCAGTGACCGCATCTTCTTCATCATCATGATACCTGACCAGGCGAACTTTCGTCGAACTCTTGACCAAATATTTCAGCTGTTGTTCCTGTCAAGGCGATAGAACTTAAAGGAGCGATGGGCTTTCAGGAACATACGCGAACGATTTGGCCCGTCACGGCGCACTTGAAAAGCTCCTAAGATTTTACCTCTCTACCTATTCGAGGTACTATTTCAACGAGGCTCGCGATAGATCGATCGTAGGGTGCTGCACGGAACAGTATTGGCATCGACGTATGACTTTGCGTTCGGTGGGCCGCAGTTTGGAACATCTGAGGGCTGTTGCTGCAGTCGAGTGCTGTGCTTTATCGGGCGAAAGCGCGGCACCGTACCGCCATGTCGTAGAGTTCGACGTAACAGAGACTCCGCGGCACATGCATGGGGACGGACATGCCTGGTTGTCCGCGTACGTGCCACGCCGTTGAATACAACCTATAAAATTCTGAACCTTGTCGTAGTAACTATCTAGTTTCTCTGCACGTTGCCACTGTAGCCAACTAAGCATAGAGTCGCAGAAGTTAAACAAACGTATCCAGAAACTAGTAAAAAAATATCTTCACGTGCGGTGTACCGCATCGATAAGGTATCAGCAAGATTCTGAGCCATAAAATTTGCCTTGTTCCCACGTTTAAGCGAACTATCTATGCTGTTTCATTGCGTCAAGCACAATTTCTTTACTTCCGTAAGCTAATACACAAGTCTCTAGCCAAATGGTAACTTAGCTTCAATTGCCGGGTCGCTTTGACTTGCGCCTCTCCGTTCCTTAAAAGTGATTTCAACCTCTATTAGAGTTGACTCGACTGACTCTAGTAAACGTCGCAATATTCATGATGCAAGGGGTAACTGTCCCAACTGTAGTAACTGCAGCGCTCATGATACCTGTTTAATTCTTTAGGACGTTGTTACGTTGGGCAAAAATAGATTACATGTACCATGTAGCGATCAAGCCATGTAGATAGATAATGAAACGAACTATTTACAAGCGACCAATAATGATTTGGTACTGGGTGACCGCGCACACAGCTTTTTTGCCGTCAATTATCGGCACCGCAGTGGTCTGCCCTAGTGCCCCATTATTTGACTTGTCGTAACAGCCTTCGCGTCGAAGGCTACCCGCCCTGTCGAGGCCACAGTAAATGTTCGGGTGGGGTGAGGATGGTAGGGTGGGGTCAGCTCGGGTGGGGTGAGCTGATAGGAGAGTTCTTCCCGCCACGAATGACGATGGTGAGTTCGGTGACCGGTGGTCCCAGATTAGTCACGCCCGCCCATTCAGCGAAGCAGCATCTAAAGCGCCTGAATTAACGGCGCGGATTTGGGCCGGGAATGGGCACCGTCGTCTCGTTTCGTCTCGAATGATCACGTTGGCAGGTCTCGGTGGGTCCCCGGCTGGGAAACGGGGCATAGGATAATGACGTCCATGTCCCGACGGGGTTGGTGCGAGCTGACATGATCCAAGAGTACAGGAGCCATTGCATCACAATTCGATACCGGGTGAGGCTAGGAGCCAGGATGGGGCTACATCCAGCCGCTCCACCAAACTGCTGGGTGGCGGAAGAACAGATGATGCGAACCATGTAGTGATGAAGCGGTATGCGTATTTACATGATGAGATGATCTATTTACAAGCAGTCATAACGGTGCTCGTGATGGCCGCCTCGACACATACCTTGCTCGTCGTCGATCATCTGGACGACAGCGGTATGCCCTACCGCCCCCTTCGTTGTCTTTCCATGACACTAGTTTTCCAGAGTGGCATGTTTTGTTACTCGTTTTCGGGAAATAAACATCACTGAGAATAGCCGCCCCCTGGTTGTTTTGGCTTTTTTGTTAAGTTTTCTGGCAAAATTTTACGTCGAAACTAAACCTTGATAGCTAACTGTTACGACATAAATTGGAACAGAGTTGATGTTCACGTTCTATGTGCGTGGGTTCGGTGAGTGCATGTGTGCGTCTGTAAGTGGATATGTGCAAGCATGCATGTGTATTTGCTTTATTTTTCACGCATGGAACGAACAACAAGTATATTCGTGTAATGGCAGGTGGCAACGTCATTGGTTGGCAATGTGCCCTTCACATAGTGCAAAAATATTTCCAACCATTCTTTTAGTCTGTTAGAGCCTGAAGCACCCCACCCATACCTTGTTCATTGTCAGCGCCCTAAGTAACACGTCTTGGCTCTAATGAAATCGTAATTTACACACGTTTCCAAGGTAGTCGCATTTGTGATTGAGTAATACTCAGTTAAAGTGACATTGCACATCTTATTTACATTAATTACAAACTCATTGTGGATTTAGTACCTGCCTGCACGGAAGAAGACCAGGCGGCAGAAGGGGATGCACGCTTGCTTTGTTGCACAATTGACACGAAATGTGCTGAAATAATTTTACGGTGGCCGGATACCACTATATTCAAACAAGTGCAAAATAGAGGGTTAATAATTGTTTGCTCTCGCACTAAGCGTGCAGTTTATTTTTATATGGGGCGGCATTTATTACTGTGTGCTCCAATGCATTGTTTTCAAATAATACTTCATTGGCAACATTACTATTTGCATTTTTTTAACGTTGGAGGCGTTATAGAGTTTTCTTCAAAACCACCCGCCCCTTGCACCGGTGCTCTGTAGATGATGTAACACCAGAACACACAATTACGAGTATGCATAGCTTTCCCTAATATGCAGTGAATGCGACAGCATTGCTGCCCAATTTCCCAGCGGATATACTGGTATTGCAGGTGCAACCATAGCACCTTGGTTCTCTGTTGGTTCTTGTTCCGCTCAGTGTGGGAATGGCCAAGTGCGGGTATCGGCGCGGCGTGAGGTAAACTAACCTGTCCTCATGTTGCCGCTGCCATTCTTTTTCCACGGCTTTTTTTTTTCAAAACAGGAAGTTAATTAAAATGCAATTAAATGAGTTACGTAAGGATAAATTGAAGCAAATATGGAATGAACACGGCAAGAAAACCACAACCTACCGGGGCTAAAATTGAGAAAAGGAAACAACCAACTTTTCCTTCCAATTCTTACAGAAAACAAGCGACATCAGGACATTCAAACAATTCAATAAGAGTGATAGTATTTCTTCAAGCTGTGGACTACTAGCCGAAAACTTAGTCCACTACCTCGCAACGTGCAAAATATCGGGAAAGGAACGCGCCGAACTAAGCAAATCATTTGAAAAAAAAAAGCTTACTGGAATCTAAAGGGGAAATAATCAGAAGGAAAGCATTTATTTATATAATAGAAAAGCTGGTCAAGGCTACTAACGATAAAAGTGTCCGACAATAATATTAGCAAAAAAAGAACCTAACAGATAAACGGGTTCTGAGAATTAGCGGTAAACAGGTCCATCAAACGAGTTTGGATTAGTCCGCAGCCGTTATCCAAGATTTTCCAAGTTACAACAAAAATCATCGAACAAAAAAAATTATAAATACAAAAATATTGTCAATCAAAGAACACCAAGAAAGTAAAACTGCAGACGATTTTCCTGTTTTATATACACATACCTGTTCTCACATATTTTGTATCAGTTTCAGTTTCAGTTCATTGTTTCAGTTGCAATGATAGACCGCATAAATAACTCTAGGACGTCCCATAGTCATAGACTGGGGAGAGATGTCTGTCACATTTACACGTTCTAAAATAAAAGGCACGGGTTGGCGCTGTTTTTTTATTTCTCGGTATGTATTTTTTCCTCGCCCCCAAATGAATGAACTAATAGGTGGCCTACTGAAATGCAGAAATTTTTTCTCTCTGTATTTGTCCATATGTCACCTAATTTAGTCGCCCGACAAAGTGAAAAAAATGTAACACGAGGTATTTTTAGGTAGGTCCGTTCCAAACTACTACAACAGGTTGATGAAGTCGAGGGTTTGACGGAAACCCGTCTGGTCGGGAAACATGTTGGAGTAGAAGCGGAGACAGTAGAGTTGGAGTAGAAGCGGTGAACAAGGCTTCAGTAACGAAGCCGAAACGTCTTGTTGTTGTTTTAAAGTTTTTAAGTTTCTTTTGGTCGGTGTCTCCGCTTCTACTCCTACTACAAGAGGTTGTATCATCTCTGGCATTTGCACATAATTAGGCATGAAAGTATCAGCCGAAAGTACCAGCATAATTTTATTCCGGAATACATATTACAGAAGTTTTTATGACTGGGAAATAAAAAAAGGCAAAGAGGGTTGAGGAAAAACGCTGCACGTAGGAGCGAGCTAAAACCAATCTTGAAACCAATGATGTTTCCTCATGCTGTTCCAAAGAGAGCAAGAACAAAGGGGGAAGCAAAAATTGTCGCTGTCCCGGGCAATCGCGCGCGGGCTACCCGGACGCGAGAAAAAATAATTTTAAGTCAGCAAATATTAATTGCATTTACGATAGGAGGAGGGAGACGGTAGAGGAATAATGTGCACGTTAGGCGGATGAATGAGGAAAAGCATTTGCTTCCCAATGCCTGCGCAGTACTGAGTCCTTTGTCGACATTTGCAGCGAAGCAAATTGGCAATCGCCGCTTTTTAACAGCGGAGTACTCGTACGTCGAGCCTTTTGGTTCGTCTGCTAAAGGTCCTGGGTCACCCAGGAGTACAGTAGGAGCAGGTTCCCACATCCGCAGGGGGACTCAAAGACACCGGTTCTCAAACCCGCCGTTAGAGGGCGCAATGGTATCACAGGGCTGGTTTCCACTACCTCTCGCTTGAATTCAATTTAAAAAATGAAAACATTTCTTTTGCAATCAATTTGATTCAGGGGCTTGTTTTTTATATCATTTCTATTCATTTACTTGGGTTGGTTCTTAGGGGCCCACCTGGGTAGTTTCGCACAATGTATGCATTCATTCTTTAACCTATTTGTTGCATGCGCCATCCGCATTTCGTGTGCCCTACATCGGTCAATTTGCTCGTCATCTCTTCGTTATGACGAGTACGCTATATGTTTTCCCTATGTAGTCACATAACCCTTAGACTTGCAAAAACGTCATGAACTACCGCAATGCAACTGTATATTTTAGCCCCGTTACTGTACCCTGTCACAAGACTTCACTTTATAAAGTCGATAGTGTGAGCGCAGATTGCGACAGGGAGCTGCCTCGCCTGGAGAGACAAACTAGTGTGACGACAAATCCCAGTCTCAAAAGTGCGTTTCTATGCATTACCTGTAAATCACCATCATCACGCAATGGTCAGAGCCACTTCTTCATTTTGTAGATTATCATCATCATTCTGCTATTTGGTATTCTTCGGCATCCATTAACACGAAGAAAAGATTGCCACCGAATCTTCGCCTTTCAATATATAAAACTCAGTTACCAATCTAACTTCTTAACAAGAGATGTAAGAGAGCATACTGTTTCTTTTCACATGCCTTCGTATCATCTGTCTGGACTATGCTTAAACTCACCCATGTTTGAAAATTCTCTGCAGTTCTTTGGGCCGTCGTGGCAAATGCTGGCATTACGAACAACGGGCTTTTGGAGTGGTTGACGATGAGCAGCATCAGGAAGGTCTTCGAAGTAAATGTTTTTGGGACGCTGAGAGTCGTCAAGAAGTTCCTGCCCATGCTAAAAAACAGCAAGGGGCGGATGATCGTCGTGACAAGCCCTTTTGGTATGACTTTCCTTCTTAAAAATGAACTTAATTGTCTGAACTTAAGCTTGCTTATACCATAGTTACACGGTGGAAGTAACCGCAGTTAAGTTTATCCGCGGTTAAATTTGTAACCACGGTTATCCCAAACTGCAGTTTTGGCGGTTACACGCGAAATTCCAAGTGTGGTGACCGCGGTCACTTGGTTGTGAGCGTAACAAAAATAAACACACTTTTAAATTCACGATAAAAAACAAAATAGAAGCAGTGTAGTCAAAAGGAAATATCGTAAAAGCAGCCGCTTCAGACCTAAAAGCAACGCAATCGCGCGTGGCGAGGAGAGTTGCTTCCCCAACAGCTCGCCACCGGCTTGGTTTGCTCAGGTCTGCTCGCTGTTGGGAACTTTAGGCTTAGCATCGCGGTGGATATTTGACCGCCGCTATCTCTACAACTGCGAATTACAATCCATATCCTAATTTTTCACCGCACTAACATCCACTTTCTCGCCTGTGGAAGGTCTTTTCCGCGATCAGATTGATCTCGAAGCGCGGCGATAAGCTGTTGATGCCGTGGTCTGGGCCGGTTAGAGCTGATTGCATTGTCGCGCGGGAAGGAGCACCGGCGTATTTGCAGGCACGGCCGACATGCGCGCCGATCGTTTCGGAGTGCTGAAAACGCTTCATGATTGCCTGCTTTATCCATTTTTTTGACGGACGACGCGCGGAACTTGCAATATTAGCACGGTTGTTGTCGTTGTTGTTCGGGTGGATCGGAAAACGAGCCGCTGCTGACGGGAAGTCACGCTGACTGCGAGAGCGACGCAAAGAACGCCAGCGCCTTTTGGGCGCAGATTTGGCGCTTTGGGGCGCCCGCTATTTGAGAACCGTCGTCTCCTCCGAACACCAGGTGATTTTTTTTTCGCCTCCGCTGGTGCGCCGCCGCTTGCGTCCGACCTGACTTATGCGATTTCGAGCACTGCGGCTGCGGGAACTGCGGTTAGCATGACCGAACTAGGTAGCCAAGCTCAGTTTGCGCTAACCATGGTTAGCCGGGTAACCGCAGTATCGTCTGTCGTGTAACGCCGCAAATTGCGGTTTTCTGTAACCGCGGTTTGCTTAACCGTGGTTAACTGTGCCCGTGTAACTACGGTATTAGTCACAGCATACAGTCGACTCTCGGTGATTCTAAAAAGTGTAATTAGATTGTTTGGTTAATAAAAAGCGGTGTGCGGGTCTCGGCAATTTTACATACAATCCAACAGAAGAAATTGCTTGATGATGCGAGCCTAAAATCGCTTATAGCGGTAATTGGAAGGTATATTGAACAAAAAACGTTCGGGTTACCTCATTTTTTGATTCTTTGTTGCGTATAGCGCCGTATGAGAAGTCTGTGTTGTGGACGCTTTGAGCTTCGATTTAGCTTTAAGTCTCAACTATCATGTCCAGCCGTGTCGTACGTTAGAACAGAAAGAAACAAAAAAAAAACGGACAAGGGTTGCGGACTAGCTACGATGCTGTTCTTGTGCATGTTGTGCATATTTACTTTGGTTATTTAGAAAGGTTTTGTCGTTTTTGTGGGATTCTTATAAACGTGAGCCGAATGTACAATATTAGTTTAAAAAAGCTCAGCAAACGTTCCTAATGGCTGGCGGCGTGCGAGAGGGTTTTTCTCGTTTTGTGATTTACGTACATGGCACTGCATTACGTTAAACTGCGTTATAGTATGCTTCCTTCATTGTGCAAAGGATATTAACAGATCCGGCTCAGATTTTGCACGCTGTTTTGTTAATGTTTCCGAGTATCAATTACTGTCCTGTGCTGGCCTTGCTACACACTAGTAACAAAAGTTGCATTGATATGCACCTTGGTAATAAAATAATAATCATTCATGCTTTCTTTAAAAATTGCATGATGACGTGCGCTCAAATTCCTACAATGATAGTTTCGTAGTGAATAACAGTATTCCGTTGACTAACCAAGGTACCAGATCAACTGTGTCTCGCTATAACACATGAGTGGTGTTCAAGTGACCATTAAAGCAACATGCATCATTTTTACCCGAACGATTTCGCAGGTGATAACGTGCTACATTTTTTTCGAGGGGGTGTGCTGAGGCCATCAATCAGAATTGATGTCTAAAGGGACAGACAACCAATTTTTTTAGAGTAAATGTTCTGTATCACAAATAAATGGTCACTCGAAAAACATTTGATCTAAAGGGTTTCCCATGTAGGGCACCAGAAACTTCTAAAGCTGGCTGTTTTTTCTCCACCTGATACAAATGCTAGCAATCATGAAAGTACGCGACGTGACAACTCGCTTTTATTTTACTTGACTTAAAAAGATGTATTTAAAGACTTTTCCACGTATAAGCGAATGGTAAAACTCGGCCTTTCCCATCCGTTTCTGTAGTTTTTGAATCACGCATTGAAACCGATGGATCGGTTTGCATCCGTAAGCTGGTGTCACATTTTGTCACTAGAAGACGCCACTGTTCAGGCTAGTCAAAGTTTAGTGTGATATAAAGTTATTACCCCTTATTGCTTTAGAAATTTGTCGTGGTTTTACCCCATATAAAACGTTGACTTTCATATCAGCCGGGGGACATGCACTCTACAAATTCGTTCCTTAAAGGGGCCGATTTATTCGTTCGTCTACTTAGCTATGATATATCCTGTCGTGTGCCGTGGGGACGTACTTTAAGTAATAACCAAAAACGGGCAGCCAGTACCCTCACTCGGCTCCATAGTAAGACAACCAGAAGTTTGTAACCCATGAATAAATATAGAAATACATAGCAAGGTTCTTCAGCAAGCATTCATAGGGCATGTGATGGCATAGCCATGAACCTTTGGCTTGCATTGTACAATGCAAGTGACTAGAAAAAGACAAATTGAGCACACTAGAACCATCCGTCTCCCACGACCAACGACCGGCGATAATTGCTGGTAATTCTTCGAACTTACCCATCTACATATTGCGAGGAATACCAAACAGAAAAAAACACTCAGGCAATAATTGTCTCAGCGCCACAAAAATAGATTGTTACGTTTGATTTGATTGTGGGGTTTAACGCGCCGACGCAACGCTGGCGATTAGGCGCGCCGTAGTGGAGGGCTCCGGATTAGTTTTGACCACCTGGGGATCTAAACGTGCGCAAAACTCTCGTCCACACAGGCGTTTTTGCCTTTCGCCTCCATCAGAAAAGCTGCCACCGCGGCCGGTAATCGAACCTGCGACCTCGTGCTCAGCAGCCCAACGCCTTAGCCCATTGTTACATTTAATACACTGCAGGTTGAAGCTGCAACAACACAAAAGAAGTTCAGCCTACCAGTTATTTTCACAGCATCAGCCAATCGCACAGGTTAGACACATGACATCAAAAATTAGGTGAAGCATCTGGCTGGCGAGTCGCCTGCTTTTCTGATAGTTTCCTCAACTCATAATAATATAGTGCGTTTGCAATACATGGGTAATGGTGAAAAAAAAAGTGTCGCAGTTTTCACGCAACGACAAAAGCGCGACAGAGGAGAGAAGTGGAGCACACCTAAAGCATAGGTGAGCGAGTCTGAAGCAATCAAGTTCCGCTCTATTGGAATAACGTCTGGCAGAATTGGCAGACGCCCTGCCGTCTCTGTAAATTCAGTTGGAAGCTTACGTCCAACGTGGGTGAAGCAGAGGCGCTGCAGTTGCCGCTGTCGGCTGGTTGTGCGGCTAAAGGGAGTAAGAAGAAATTTCGCTTGCATATTGTGAGTGTGGCTGGTGCGGCAAGTGCGGCCTACGGCTGGTTTCGAAGCGCAGGCCTTTCGAATAGGGGATAGCATGGAGGCTTCGGGTAGAATCTGGTACCGCGTTCATAGAAGCAATGTCGCTCCCTGTCCGGCATTTTGCTTTATGTGTCAGAGAGCTCACAAGCGCTTTTTTGCGAAGCCTTAGTTGTTACGTCTTGCCATTATTTGTATACGCACAAAATACCTTTGGAAAACCAACCAGGAATCTTTTTTGGCCGTTGACGCAATGGAGGACACGAGATGAGCGCAACTTTGATCGCAGCTAACGACTTCACAATTCACTGAGGGGTGACTACGTAGATTTTATGTATTAGATTATCTGTATACGAGTGACCAATCGGCAATGTAATTGCCAGCAAGTATTTTAGCACATATTGCCCGCCCAGACATGTTTATTCTACTACACGCTCTATTTTTGTTGGTCGCACGTCCCCGAACGGGTCCACAAGCCAAAAAGTTTGCAGGCGGATCTTGCGGAAGGTATTTTTTGCCCATGTGACAAACTGGAATAATTAACAGCACAGGCTTCGCAAAAAAATACCGTTCGCACCCTTTCCGAGACAAAAAATGGCAGCATCTCCACTGGGTGGATGTTGGCGAGGGTGCCGAGTACGTGGACTCGAAATGACATCCAAGTTGCGCGCCGAGTGACATCCGATTTGCGCCCCGACCGTCATTCGATTTGAGCCCTGAGTTGCACCTTCATTATTCCCTAAATGAAACAGCAACTCACGGCTAAAATAAAATTTCGCTTCATTTTCGCTTGATGGTGGTGTGTGCACAGATGGACGCGAATGACAGTCAGAGGTCCTAAGGTACTGCGCACCGTTACAGGAGAGGGAGTAAGCCCTTTGACTCAAGCATGGTAATTAACGGTCGTAGCCCAATGGATAAGGCGATGTGCGTTCTGGAGTGCTATGATTGAACTAACACTGGCGTCGCAATGCTTCAGCTCGACCTAGAGAAAGCTTTTGACTGCGTGTCTTATGAAATTTTGTTTTTTGTACTGTAATATGTTTTTGTCGGAGATGTCATACCTGAGGGCGTTGCTTTGCCATATCAAAATTCCACCACATGCCTAATAGTGAACATAAACCTTGTGGTCCTATTTGTGTACAACTGGATGTCCCTTGTGCCAGGGATGTCCCCTGAGCCAACTGCTATTTGGTATTTATATCGAGGTCTTGTGCCAGAGCATCATCCCAAAAGAGGCAATTAACGGTTACAAACTGTTGGCAAGCGAAGTTAAAGGAGCCATGAATAGAAAACAAAAGTTTGTTTTATTCGAAAGATTAGGTGTTTCATAGTACCCCAAGCGCTTTCCCGGAAGCAAATGATGCTTTATTCACTGAGAAATAAGGCAATTTAAGCCAAAATTTTAAATCTCCCGCTAAAATTGCACATTTTGTAACGTGAACAATGGCGTCATACGAGCCGGTCCATGAAATAGCTACTTAGTATGTCGACTCCATATAGCACCCACACACGGGAGTCGACCGAGCCGGCGGCCATTTTAAAAATACTAGTAAAACCTAGTGCACCTGCAGCCCTAGTCATGGAATCGCGTAATCCGTAGAACAAAACTCTCGCCGAGGAGCTCGGGCTTGCATTTAACAACCTCACACCATTTTAAGGCTCAAGGCTTCTAAGTGCACGAGCGGCAAGAGCGGTGGACGGGAAAGCGACCATTCCGCGATAGCCACAACACACGAACGCCCTGCCGTCGGCTCCGCTGCCTCGTCAGCCCCGTCGCGACGGAGGAATACAGACTGGTACAGTCGGGGACTTAATTTTGCAGACCACGCGAGGGCGTGGCAAAAGCCACCGATGCGCGCTCTGGAGGCCCGGCGCCTGTTGTCGAGACCGGCGTGGTGCGCATGCGCGTCCTGTTTTACTCGCAGGCACGCCGATTTTCTCGCTTCCTGCAGCGGTGCTGCAATGGTCACTCAAGCACAACATAGCGACGCCTTTGTAGTATTCCTTTCTTCCCGATGGCACATTTGGGGCCTAACGTGACGATTGCGAGGTCTTTGGCTCAAGTGCTCCTCGCGTCGTGATAAACACTTGCGCGGAATGTTTTCTTTGTTTGTTTTGTGCTTTATCGTGTAAAGACGATGAGACAAGCGGCTTGCGAACGGCGTCCCCGAATGAAGCGCGTACGAAGCACAGTCTCACGGTACCGCTCTACCGACGACTAAATATCAGCTGTATGAATAGCGAACCTTTATTCACCTTGTTTGTTTTGTAATTTGTCCATTGAACATATATTTCAGCTCCCTCTCCGCTGCCTATAAAGTAGGCGATTTTCAAGTTTGAAATAAAAAATTATTTCGGTGTTTTTGCTGCCTACCTACTTCATTACTTCAAAATGAGAGAAATGCGTACCCATATAAATTGTCTGTTGGTTCTGCGCGTCGGCATTATTCAAAACGACATCTCGGGTTCCCATTGAGGAACGCCACTAATGAACGGGTGTTCAACCACTGAAAAACAATCAGCTCCTGTTTCGTTGTTGACCTTGTCCTTCCGCTCCGCTGGGCATCTGCAAGGTGGCCCTTTTCTGAAGGCGGAAAAAAGCGAAAAGGCTCAGTGTATTCGGGATTTCGGCACATGTTGCACATCCCCAGATAATGAAATTTAATCCGGAGCTTTCAACTACGGCGCGCCTGATCGCCTGTGTAGCATCCGCGCGTTAAAACCTCATAATCAATCAATGCAAGCCGACCTTCAAAAATTGCTCCGGCCTTGGAGCACTTCATCCCCGTAGGCATGAATTCCTCGCCTAACATCACCTATTGGCCTATTAGTAAGCCGGCAAATGTCCCTTTGAAAAACGGCTTCTCAGGTGCCATTTTTACGAATGCGACGGGGAGAGCGAACAGACAATTTATATGGATAGCAATTTCTATCATTTTTAAGTAATGAAGTAGGCAGCAAAAACACCGAAATAATTTCTTTTATCAAACTTGCAAATCGCGTACATTATGGGCCGCCGAGAGCGAGCTGAACTATATGTTCAGTGGACAAATTACAAAATAAACAAGGTGAATAAAGGTTCGCTATTCATACATGTCGGTAGAGCGGTACCGTGAGACTGTGCTTCGTACAAGCTTCATTCGGGGACGCCGTTCGCAAGCCGCTAGTCTCATCGTCTATACACGATAAAGCACAAAACAAACAAAGAAAACATTCCGCACAAGTGTTTATCAGGACGCGAGGAGAACTTGCGCCAAAGCCCTCCCAATCGTCACGTTAGGCCCCAAATGTGCCATTGGGAAGACAGGAATGCTACAAAGGCGTCGCTATGCGGTGCTTGAGTGACCATTGCAGCACCGCTGCAGGAAGCGAGAAAATCGGCGTGCCTGCGAGTAAAACAGGACGCGCATGCGCGCCGCGCTGGTCTCGACAACAGGCGCTGGGCCTCCAGAGCGCGCATCGGTGGCTTTTGCCACGCGCTCGCGTGGTCTGCAAAATTAAGTCCCCGACTGTACGTATGTGCCGTATTTTCAATTTAAGTAGCAGTATCGCTTATGCCAGTTGGCCGGTATCGTGTATGGAAAGCCGTTCGCTCGAGCTCTCTGCTCCGACCAGAAAGATTCGAGAGTCAATGCGCGGTGTGTACGGCAATATTTTCCCCAAGGTCAGAGCGCTTTTGACGAAGTCGGCGACGAGCGCCAGCATGTCCGGGTCCCTGCCGTAATCACTTCCTCGGAAATGAAGCAAGCACACTCGTACTTCCTTCAGCTCTCTTTCTCCTCCGTTTGCAAAGTTCACAAAACGTAGCCACTTGCTTCGCCGAGGTTCGTCGTTGGGCAGCACAAAAAAGGTGATCTCACCGGCGGGGATGTCGCACTCCCTCGACGATTTGCCCGTACTACATGGGCATTTCAAAACACAGCAACGAAATTTTATTGTAAAGTACTCGAACAAACTGAAGTTTTCAGTGGTTGTAAACTGTAAACGAGCTCGTAACGACAGCAGCAAGCCAACACGACCTCCATACCGAAACCTGTGCGACGAGTGGCACTATCTCGTTGCTGCTCTGTGTTCCTTACTCCCCTTGTTTCTATTTTTACCTTTGCTGGTTGGCGATATGACGGCCAACCTTCTGTGAAGGGATTACGATACCAAGCAAGGTTGCGGCTGTGTGTGCTGGGACGGTTCGTTGGCCCCGAAGAGCCTTGTACCCGAAAATTCGTCTGCGCGACGGTGGCGAAGGCGAGATGTCGAGTTCGGCTGGCGTTACTTTCGTACGCATTGGCATACACGCTTGCGTGTTCGTTCGGAACTTCAATCGTTTACTCCATCGTTCTTTGTCATAAAAAGAATGTGCAGTATGTTCCACGAGCATTTAGCTCGCTATGCAAACTGTAAGCCCTGCCTAGCATGCATTTGCGTTTGCCGGCCTCCGCCAATCGCAGAGCATTCTCGAGTGACATCATAGATTCTGTTGCGGAAAATGAGCTGGTGGGTGGCATGGTCATTTCGTTTTTTCCTAATTATGTAGCTTATTTGAGCGAAGTTTGCGTTATAAGTGGTGTCGTTATGGTTCTAACGAGGCAATCTTTCGAATGAACCAAACTTGTGTTTTCTCTTCATGGCTCCTTTAAGCTCTTGGCTTGCGCGGATAATGTGGAGGTTTTTTTGCACCGACAAAGAGAGCAATTCGTTGGTGGTGCAGACGGTCAAGCGCTTCGGTGATGTCACAGGAAGTCGGGTTAATTGTAGAAAGTGTGCCGGCATTTGGCATTGAGCTTGGTTATCGACACCAAGCACTTATGAAAAGGTGAGTTGGGCAACAACAGCAATGAAGTACCTGGATACTCCCCTTGAGCATTATCGAGATAGCAAGCCCTACTTCCGAAGACAGGTAAACGATTTGAAGGAAAGGGCAGAGAAAGGGAATGGGGTGTATTCGGAAAATCCACTGTATGCAATTTATTCCTCGTTTAAAAAATTTGGTTTGGGATGCAACATTGCTTTGCTCAAGTGTTTATGTACAAAAACTGCACATGGTCTTTGCCGTTTTTGTGTGGTCGTCAACATGGGAAAGATGAAGTCGCACCAGTTTGTTCAGGCGGGTCCGCGAGAGTGGCTTGGGGCTGGTGCATTTGTACGTAAGAACGCTGGTTAATCGCTTTCTGTTTTTATGAGATATTCGAGATACTTTTCTGCTCACAGTTGTTCAAGTTCCGATGGCGCGTGCTTTGCTCGCATTTGTCGTATCCTCAGGAAGCATGACAGGTGGCATCCACGGTTATTTGAAAGAGGTTGTTATGTCTTTTCAGTGTCTAACTGCCCGTTTTTCACTTAAACATTTGGATTCGGTTGCACGTAGAAAACTGTATAAGGATGTCTACGATACTGCCTTTTCAATACCGTTCTACAGAGCTCTGTATTGTGGAGGCCCAGGAAAAACCGTTTTGCAACGTGTAAGACGAATGGAAGTTATTCCGGGAGTCAAGTTCTTTTCCTTTAAACCGTATGTGGGTACGCTCTCAGTGAAAACCGCCATGCAAGAAAGAGGACTGTTTGTACCCTGGGGAGTCAACTGCTCTATTTGCAAGCAATCGGAGAATATCGAGCACGTTTTTCTAGAACCTTGGGCGTCCGTTTTCTTGTGAGATATCCTTCAGAGGACTACCCACAAGGATTTTCCATTGCTACCAAAGCATCCGGGTTTGAGTGTGGACAATGAAGAGGGGGTTCCCTACAATTTGGGCATGTTGTTGGGACTCCAAAGAATTTGGCTTTCGCCATTGCCCTGGCTCCAAGCGGACGTGGACGCGAAGCTGACAAGGCAGAATTTTATAGAGACTTTCCCCCAATTCGTGGAAGTGCAAAAGTCACAGGAGTGCCGTCCAGAGTGGCTGTCAAGGGAAGAACCCCAGATGGCACTAAAGTAATTTTAAATAATGCCAGCATAAGTTAGGCTTGGAACCGAACGTGTGATTTTGTACATATTTTGTCTGCGCATTGTTATGTAATATCGAAGACCCGCAATAAAAAGAAAAAATAACGCTCATAGCCTAATGGGTGAGACGACTCACACTAAATCTGTCGGGTCTACCAGACACAGGGTCGAATCCTGCCGGTGCCTGTGGGATTTTTTGCGATTTTGAATGATGTGTGCATGGCCGCGGACGGACATTGTGAGGTCCTAAGGTACTTCGCACCTAAAAAAAACGTAGTACACTGAGCGTCGACGGCATTGCGTTGGCGAACGGGGTAGCAAATTTAAACTGAAGCCTCCATGCTGCACCTACATTGTTGTCCCCGCGCTACAAAACAGGCCGTGTGCCGCACTTGCCGCACCCATAGAGTTTTTTTTTCTAATATACTTTACAGAGCAATCTGGCGCTGGCATCTCTGCAGCTCGCATCAACGCCATCTGTATCATCATGGGGTGCCAGTATACCCTGCGCTTGCCTTAGTTTCATCATTTTCTTGGATAGAAATGTTTTAGTGACCGTAAATTCGAATACAACGTCACAAAAACGTCAAGATGAGTAATAATTGTAAACTAAAACATGCTAGTTTAGAGGTAAAGAACTAAAAAATAAAGCGTACTTTTTACTGGTAGTCTGCCAAGACGATTATGGCTGCTATTCCGCAGACCAAGCAAGTATTTTTTTGGTGCAAATTTTTGCAATTTTGCAATTTTGCAAATTGGAAAATTTGCAATTTTGGTGCAAATTTTGGTGCCAGTAATTTTTTGGTCCAAATCATTAACGACTCCTATTTTGAAAGCATATCAAAAAATAAATTGTGTCAAGCGGCCAGACATGCTTTTTCCGCACACCTATGAAAACGAGCACTTCTCCTTCGAGGTGTTTTCGTTCGTGTTTTTGTAACATACGGTCTGCTACAACTTTCGCAGCGGCAGATTACCAGCTCAGGCAAGATATCCGGGCGCTATTAGCATGTGTACTGCTACTGCAAAAAGGAACCGGGAAGCGCACTCTCCTTACCAGAAACTAACGTGTCTTCGTGGTGAGCTTGTACTTATGCAAATATGTACTGATGGTTGCTCGGCGGCACTCGTTCTCCCACTTGCTTATAATGAAGCACAGCCGAGTTAGCGTGAACTTAACAAATTTCGAGTTTCCAAGCGAAGTGAGGGAAGCGAAGCGAGTTTCGGCCATTTGGGGACGAGCGGCTACACTGTAGACATAGCACTAAATAGTCAGGAAAGCAAACCCAAGACTACGAAGACAAAGCGGAAGTACTCCTCAATCTCTTTAGCTACGCAACCAGCCCACAGCGGCAAGCGCAGCGGCCCTGCTCGTACGCGATCTGGTTACGACTAGTCTCCATGTACTACAGAATTTTCGTAAACCCTGTGCGTTGAGGTCCGACCGTTTGCGACGCTCTTAGACAAAAGGGGGCAACAGGAGAGTTTTATTGCTCGTTTGCGGGACCAACTGCGTTGCCACAACCATTAGTCCCCTCCGGGGGTATGGCAACGCAGTTGGTCCCCCAAAGGACCAATAAGAGATTTCGGCGCATGTTAAAGATCCCCAGATAGTCAAAATTAATCCGGAGCCCTCCACTACGGCGCGCCCCATCGCTTGCGTTGCGTCGGCGCGTTAAACCCCACAATAAATCAATGAACCCGGAGTGCGTGGGGATTAATGCTTAAACCCCCAACCGTTCGTCGTTAACGGACTAACAGTTTCTCCGCTCCGTTACCCCCAACGGAGATGAGCTAGGGGCGGCGAAAAAAATGGCAGTGGCTTAGCTCGGCTATGCCAGGATATACGTAGCGTGAGCTAAGGTTCCGCTGGTTATTCTTAGGCTACCTGATTGTCTAGAATTACCTGATTACCATGCTAAGTGCTGCTAAAACGATTTACTATTCAATCTAGTCCAGTGCAGGCTAGTCCAGTCGCGGCGGCAGCGGCTCCGGCGTGTCAGCTGTGCGCTATGAGACGTCACTGCTGCTCGCGCATGCGCAGCATGGCTCTCCAGGAGCCACGTGAAAGTGCTCAACTTCGGCCAGTGTAGCTCACGCTGCAAAAGAAACCCGCTGGCGGGTAATCGACCACTGTCCCCAGCAACAAAAATCCGACGCCCTACCAACTAGATCACGAGACCAGATGAAGAATCAGGCAAAACATTGGTAGACAAGTGCAAAACGTTTGGTACTCCGAACTTCCAGTCGTTGGGTTTATTGCTGGCATCGGAATTCCTAGAAGATGCTTCCAATTTATGCACTGCTAACTCCAGACATTATTGCTGAGCTTCGACTGCAATTAGTGTCCCACAAGCATTTGTTTTCGTCCTAAAAGAAAGAAAACCAACCACCCTCGTCGTGGCAGGAGGCTGAGTGTTCTAACGACACACCCGCTTCGGCAAAAACTCAGAAGTTCCTAATTTTCACAACTGCCCCCGAAATTTCCTTTTTCTCATATGTGCGAGTTGACGGTTGTGTGAGAGAAATAATAGGACAGGGCTCATGCTCCTGCGTAAACGAAACAAATTATGGTGCCGCTGAGTTCTTCTACTACCATTGGTGCATGGGACTGGAAAATGCCGCCGAGTCTTACGGCTGTTGAATTATTGTCATTGCTGTTGTACTAAAGGCTTTTATGTCTTGCTAACGAAAGCTAACAGCAAAGCGTTTTCCTCTGTGTGCGCCTACGATTTGCCGTTGTTGTCATTGTTGACGTTTGTCGGACGGTATCAACCTGTGTACTCACTACACTTAGTGAGTAAGGTTAGCGATGTTTTACTGACATCTGCCTCGCTGTGTCATGGGCGCGGAGTCTTTCGTTTGCCTGCATTACCTGTTTGCCCGTAGACCTAGGTGAATGACAGTTCTTATTAACGTGAACAAGAAGCGTTTGTCTATCGCAAATCGCCGCTTCGTGCCACGAGCCGGCTCTTCACTTAGACAAGGCGCTTTTTTGTTGTTTTCTTAGCTAAGATTTGTTACTATGGCACTGTACAAAATATTTTATGTTGGTAGCTACGTTTGTTCGCATATTTTGAAAGTGAACAGACATAAGCGGCAGATCACGAACATAGCAGCGACGCCATTACAGGGGTGAGTAACTGATCGGTCTTTCGCCCTCCCGTTGCTCGCTAGACCTGCGGGTACGAACATTTACTCGACGAATTATGCAAAGGGCACGCACGCTCCCACAGTTACTCCTCTTGAGGAGCTATGGTCGCTCGCGAGGACTTACGGCTGTAGTTACTCCGTTTAGGTGCGAAGCACCTTAGGACCTCGCAATGTCCGTCCGTTGGCGTCCGTGCAGACATCACTATAAACCGAATATGAGTATGTGAAACAGCCTGAAAGGTTGCAAATCGCGGCAAAAAGCAAGGTTAATATTAACAAAGTAACATTTTCGCAAAATTTTAGAGAGAGAGGGAGAGAGGGAGACGCACAGCACCGTGTAAATTGAAACACCTATGAACAAAAGGTTCACAAAAGGTTAACAAGAGCAAAATAAAAGGTTCACAAAAGGTTAGAGAGAGAGAGAGAGACTTACACAAGGTTCGAGAGGCAGAGAAGGAGAGAGGGCGAGAGAAAGAGAGGGGAGAGCTTGAGCAGTATCGCACGGCTCCTGGCGAGCCCTGCTGCGCATGCGCAAGGAGCATAGGATTGGATTGGATTAAATTGGATTGACGTGGATTTGGATTATAATTAATTGAATTTGGATTCGGATTGGATTGGATTCAGTTTAAAAGAATTGGATTGAAATAAATTGAATTGTATTGGATTGAATTGGAATTGTATGTACTGTACACACGCGTTGTCACTAAGTTACATGCGCAAGTGATCTAGTATCATTTACGGTAAAAACGCTCCCCAGTGCTTCGCCCACTTGTCATGATTCACTTCATGGAGATGCGGGATTTTTTTCATCTTTTTTGCCTAAGAGTGTATGTGGTTATCTGGAATGGCGCGTGCGTCCCTGAATAACAAGCTTCATAGAACAAGCTTCATAGTTTTTATATGTTAATTTGCAGTTTTTGAGGGGGCACACGTGCTGGATATATTCGCCCCGGGGCGCGAAAAGAACTCTTGCCATATGATTCGGCCCACTACAAACTGTTTCAGAGGGGCATAGCGATATCCTGCTTAGAGTCGGCTCAGCGGAAGTCGTGCTCACACGTAGTACAGGAGGCCTTCAAAAAACAAGTGAAAGACTATTGTCTGCAGGGTTCCGTATATCGGTCATAATGGCGGTGGCGGAGGCTCTACTCCATAAAGAATTACACCATCTTCCCGTAGGGGAACCCTGAGTAGTATGCGAAGCAGGCATGGGGTTGATTCAAGTGCCCATTAGTTTTCAGTTCGTCGTTTTCGCTAGGTTGAGGTAGGTAGCTACCGTTGTATTTACCGTTTGGTTTCCATGGTAACTACCACACTTTTCACTTACGGGAACTACGGAATGGAAAATTGCGTTGACCCCATGGCTGTTTCGCATACTACTCAGGGTTCCCCTACGGGAAGATGGTGTAATTTCATTGTGGGGGGTGAAGGATGTTAGAGTGGAGAGGCCTTAAAGAGAGAGAGAGAGAGAGAGAGAGAGAGAGAGAGAGAGAGAGAGAGAGAGAGAGAGAGAGAGAGAGCCGTTGTACATGGTGTGAGTTTGTCCTTATTTAGGCATTATCTTCATCATGTTCAACGTAGGTGACGTCGAGCTGTGGTTGTCGTTCCGCTGTGATTATGACCGACTTATAGTCTGTGAAATGTAAATTCAATGGCTGTTGTAGTGGATGAACCCTAAAGTCGCTGAACATGAATTCGATGCACCTTCCCCGGATGGTTGTGGGCGGCTTGTAATCACGCCCCGCCGAGACTCGCCGACGCATGCCGCTGCCGACGACAATGAAACGTCGAAGGCGCGTGAAGCGTGCTGGTCTCGTGCCGGCTCAGGAAGACACCCGCAACACTGTCGCTCCAGGAGCACTTAAAGAGGAAGCGTGCTCGTCTTGTGCCGACAAAGGAATGGTGTGTAAAATGTAAAGTCATGGGCTGTTGTAGTGGATGAACCCTTAATTTCCTGAAGATGAGGTCGATGCACATTCCCCGAATGGTTGTGGGCTGCTTGTAATCACAGCCCACCGAGACACGCCGACGCACGCCGCTGCCGACGACGATGAAACGTCGATGGCGCGTGAAGCCTGCTCCTATCGTTGTGGCCCAGAAAGACACCGGCAACGTAGTCGCTCCAGGAGCCATAGAAGGGTACGACACCACCGGGCGTTCAGCAAGCCGAGCTTGCGCAGTGGGGGTGTGGACGACGGTATAACAACGACAAGGGAGGGACATAGCCCCGACCATGAGATGCTTCGCATCAAAAACTGAAGAGCAGAGCGAGAAGAAAACCGCGGATACGGAAGTGCCCACCAAAAAACTTGAAGTTACACCTATGTACACAAGGCGTCACACAACAAAAAAACGGTTGCAAATCGGTATGGTGTTCCACTGGTTTTTTCGGCGCCAATCAAGCTAACGCAGCGTTCCCCACGCACAACCAAACCGGCAGGAAGAAAAGCCCACCTTCCCGCGAGGGGAACCCTGTGGAGATGCGACGCATCTTGGGGGTTCGCTTGGTGTGTCCGTTGGGTTGATTCTCTAATTGCGTGAAACATGTGAGGAACGCGTATGATGTATTCTTTATTTAACACGCGGCGTAACGTTAACAATGACGGCCTTGTGGTCGCTTAAGTGTACGGGTGCGCTTAAGTGTACGGGTGCGTGAAGTAACAGGACCACCGTGCAATTTGCAGCGAAGATAAAGTCTATGCACGTAGCGCGTATCTGACGAACGGTACTTGGATCAGCAGCTCGGCGTTGTAGTTTAGCCGCGGCTTCACATTGACGAAGTTCAGCATCGGCCGCTCGCTTCTCGCGTACGGCAGCGGCTTCACGCTGACGAAGTTCAGCATCGGCCGCTCGCTTCCCGCGTACGGCAGCGGCTTCACGTTGACGAAGGTCAGCATCGGCTGCTCGCTTCAACCGTTTGCGTTCGGTATCAAGTTTACTAAGTTCGAAATCGGCTGCACGCTCAATCGTTAGCGTTCAGCATCACGTTCATGCCGCTTCGCAGCCTTGTCTTCAGTGGTGCTAGCATTCCTTTTATCACAGTGATCGGTGCTTGTTACGGTTGCGCGGGCGATAGCAGAATTGTTATGCTCCATTCAACGCATCGATGGAAATCGGAACGCCGGTGCTGGAACGACCGCAGCTATGACGCAACACAATCCAACACAATCCACTTTAATCCAAGCCAATCCAAATCCAATCAAATCGAATCCAATCCAATCCAAGCCAAGCCAAGCCAAGCCGAGCCAAGCCAACCCAATCGAATCAAATCCAATGCCCCTCGGGAGAGAGTGCTCGCTATCGGAGAGGACAGGGGGTGAGCGCCGGAGAGCGCAGCTGGGGGAGGGGTGTGGACGGACAACAACAACGCCGTATGGAGGGACAAGGCGAGTGAATGAGATGCAGTTGCATCTAAAAAGGCTACTTGCTCAAAAAAACGTGGCACTCCGTATGTGCAGTGCGCAAAAGAAGTAGTGCACGAGATTCCGCTGAAATGCGGCAGGTCGTACATGGGGCAAACCGGCCGCTGCCTTAATGATCGTTTAAGGGAGCATGCGCAAAATTAAAGAAACTTGATGAGGCCCACTTTTACTGCAATAAATGCACAACGTGTGAGCCGATGTTTCGCCAGGCCAAACGTCTAGGCAGAAGCCCGACCAAACAGCCCGTGAATTTTTAGAGGCTTATCAGATAAAGAAAAAAGGAGGTGACTGTGCTAGCGACACGTCTATATCTCTGCAAGCCTGCGAGATGAGTTCGTTTGACACCATGCTTCCGTAGCCTCCTACATTGGTTAGTGAATTTCTCCGCACACCTGTTCTGCGAATCTTGCTTCTTTCCTTTTATATGTATTTTGTTGCACGCCATGGCAATAAAACCAGTTGTTAGTAGCGCCTGTCCCGTCCTCTTTCTTGTGTTCGTCCATTTGTAGCGCTAAAACCACGCCGCAAAGTTCGCACAAACTCACCCAACAGCAAGTCCTTCTCAATTTTATAAAACTGCTACGCGGCTCTTAAACGTGGGGAATATGCTTTGGGGCATAAAATGTGATTTTACTCTGGGCCGCAACAAATACGGCTAAGCTATTGAGCCGCGGTGAGCGAAATCGGCATTAATGTTCGTGGCGTAGCCACACACGAAAGTTGTGCTTGGGGTGTTAATCCGGCGCATGTAACTTCCAGGACGTTATACTATGCCGCTTGGAGTGCCCTACTGCATGTCGAAGCACGCTCTGGTGTCTATGGTGGACGGACTTCGGAGGGAATGCCAAGGAAAGGGAGTAGATGTTGTTTCCATCGAACCTTCTGCGTACAAGTGAGTGCTCAGCATTTTTTTCTTTCTTAATTTGAATGTTTTAAACGACCCAATTGCCCACCACTGAATCGTTTACCAGGGACTTCTTATTTTCATATTTTGTGCTTGGCAAATACGGCTCCTAGAAATGAACCGCAAGCTCAGTGAGATTTATCCCAAGAACAGATCGTCGCAAAGTTGTGCTACATGTAGGGCATGTTGGAACGGTGGTTTGGGCTAGTTGGTGCCGCATACTGAAATTCGAAACAGCGCAAAAAGACGGGACAAAGAAACGACGACAGTCAGCGTCTTTTCCCGTTAGTCAGGTTAGTCAGCGCCTTGCGTCGTCGTTTCCTTGTCCCGTCTTTTTGCGCTGTTTTGAATTTCAGTAGGGCACGTTGCTGGATTTCTTTGCTCAAGCTTACATCAGGGACGCAGCTTCAAGATGTCAACGTGGCGTCT